>VMDO01004257.1:0-28662 GCA_007922755.1 Pedetes capensis
GTATCATGCTTATCTAAGAAGGGAAAATTAAAGCAGAGTATAAAGAAGCAGGGAGAGGTCTAGAGCAGGGAGCAGAGGTTGAAGAAGAGGGCAAGGAGAGGGGAAACAAGGAAACAATGTGGAAAGATAAGGAGGGAGCAGATAATCTCAAAATGGATGATGCACCAATACATATACCTGGGGGGAAAAAAAGGGAATATAACCCAAAAATCATATGATATTTTTTACTGTATATTAATCAAAACGTTCTGTGAAATATGTAAGTTGATAAAAGAGTAACCAAAAGTGATACAATAGTTGCCTGATGAAAACTGCGTAAGCCTTATTACTCTGTACCCCACCAAAATTTATAAATAAAGGGGATACATATATATCCCCTTTATATGTATGTATATATATCTAGCCATGGAGAACTTAACATTTAAGACTGCATTGGAAGAGTGGGAGAAACCCACAAATGAAACTAAGAAATGGTTGTAGCCCTCCCTTGGCATCCGTGGGCAATTGGTTCTAGGACCCCTACAGATGCAGAAATCTGAAGATTATCCAGTCCCATATATAAAATGGTGTACTATGTCATATCACCTACATGAATCCTCCCATGTCTAGATTACTTGTGGTACCTAGTACATTGTAAATGCTATGGAAGCAGTTGATACAGTGTATTATTTAGGGGAAAATGACAATAGAAAAAAGCCTATATGTGTTTAGTACAGGCGCAATTATTTTTTCCAAATATTTTCAGAACCCCTGGATACAGAGGAATAGTACTAAATGGAAGATAGGAAGGAATGAGCAAAGTCAAAAATATGCCATGTTGGCATATGTTAACATCTTGGCACCAAAACCAAGAAAGAAAAGGATTTCACAAGGGAATCATCAAGTGTGGCTGAATGCTGTTCAGAGGTTTTGTACGATGGAGGCAAAGTGTGTGGGTATATTTAAGATGGAGGTTGCTGACCTTGACATTAAGTCCAAAGTTGTTAGGTGACCCTACATACAACAGGCGAAACGCTATTGTCAGTGCTTCTCCACTATTCATAGGGTTTTCAATGGCTGATTGGATTTTGGGAGTAAGTTGCCAGGTCCATCTCAAAATTAACACAGGAAAAACCAAACCTGTGATCTTCCTGTGAGAACATATTGTAAACATTATGATTTGGGCATCACATGTGATGGAGAAAATCAAGGATTTTCTTGAAAAACATTGTTCTTGTTCCAGGCCCTCTGGCCATTTTGGTGTCAGCCTTGACTCTTCTTTTAGCTCCTACCTCTAACCCACCACCAAGTCCTATTGCCACTAACTTCAAATATATCCAGAATCTACCCTCATCTCACCATGTCTGTAGCTACTGTGCGAGTGCATCTCTCCCCTAGATCATTACAGTGTCCTCTTTACTAACTGCCTGGATTCTACTCCTCCCTCCCTTTTGGCATGGATTCAACAATGCTCTCAGAGCAACCCTTTTAAAAGGCAGGCTGGTCACAGAACCCTGGTCAAAGCCAGCAATGGCTTTAGATATACAAGGCATAATGAAAGAATATGGTGACTATGTAAACTAAAAAATTATTATACTAGAAGACACACCACCATTGTTGTTAGGTGCCAGCAAGTTGTGTCCACCTCATAGTGACCCTCATAGGGTTTCAATGGCTGATTATTTCAGGGTTGCTTTGGGAGTGGATTGCCACATCCTTCTCCTGTTTTTGCAGTGCTGGGGATTGAACCTGGATCCTCAGAGAGCACAGAGCCACACTCTACCAACTGAACTAAACCCTAGAACATCACCATTAATCCCCTTCAAATACTGTCCTGGTTCCAACACACTTCTGAAGCAGTTCTGGAGTCCTCTTTCATGAGTGGCTTTGGTTTCATCCTTTATCATGACAACACTCTATGTCACACATAGCTTCTGGAATGGCATTTCTGCCAAACAAAAACATTACCATGTGTCCTCATCCACCCTATTCACCAGATCTTACACTGCGACTTCTGCCTCTTCCCCCAAAGCCAAATGACCATGAAAGGTAAATTTTTTGAATAGAGTCAGGACACCAAGGCCATCATGACAATTCAACTAAAGACATGAAGGAGGACTTCAGGACTGCTTCAGAGGATGGCAAGAACTACGGGTTATGCGACCTTATACAATCTGTCCCCACCCACCCAAATGCCTACCTCCCCTTCCTGCCCTCACGCCACCCTCAGCTCCCTTTCTTCTGGAGTCTGGGGTTTTCCTGCACTGACTCCCTGCTCCCTACATACAGCACCAGCACTTGCTGTTCTCTCTTCCCGCAATGCATCCCCCAGCCACCATGCAACTCCTGGTTTTGCTCATTTTCCCTGTGAGAAGTCCCCAACCCCTGCCTTGTTTCCTCCATCTCCTTCCTCTGCTTTGTATTTTATACCACTTACAACCACATCACATATTATATATTTCACTTATTCAAGGTTAAGGATTACACTTCCCCGTCCTGCTGCTTTGAGATCCATGTTTATTTCGTTAGTACCTAAAATAGTGCCTGGCAACCAAGAAATATTTATTGGTTTGATGAACGAATGGTGGACTCCAATGGATCAGGAAAGAATGAAAGGTGAGGAAGTACAATTGCCACAAGTAGAAAGGCTGCTGTGAAAGAGGGAACAGAAAAAAAACATATAGTATCTAGAATGGGTATGGGATCAAAGGATCAAAGAGAGAAACTTTTTTAAAAAAAATTTTCAGTACTTAAGGGTTGAACCCATGGCCTTGCACATACTTTGCAAGTGCTCTGCCACTGCACTGCACTTCCAGCCCATTTTTTATTTTTTCTTGAGACAGGGTCTCTCTAAGTTAGGCAGGCTGCCTCTGGCCTTGAACCTGCCATCCTCCTGCCTCTACCTTCTGAGTTGCTGGGATTACAGGTGTGAGCCACTGTGCCTGGCTGGAACTTTCTTTTTTAATGGAATATATGACTTCATGTGATTTATACGAATACTCCATTCTGTACCAAAAGGCAAGTTTATAGTCTGCTGTTTAAGAGCTAATATATAATATATACCTTCAATAATGAGATTAATAAAAGACAAAGGATCATATGATTAATCAGAGCAAACAAAGTAAGACAGATATCTGCCTTCTCTGTGTCGTGTGTCAGGCAGTGAACAATTTTGCCTTCAAGGAACTTAATACTCAGTAATTGTCTGAAGTGAGAGTGATCATAATGATTCATTGAGAAATTGCTGGGCTTGGTGGTGCATGCCTATAATCCTAGAGACTCGGGAGGCAGAGGCAGGAGGATTGCAAGTTCAAGGCCCGAGGAGGCCTGCTCAACTTACAGAGAACTTGTTGCAAAATAAAAATTAAAAAAAAAAGGGGGGGCTAGGGGTGCAACTAAGTGGTGGATGTTCAATCCCACAATGCTACACAAAAAAAGAAATTATTTCATGTAATATAACCATACGTGCTAAAACTTTATTTTTGTTTTTCTGGACTCAAATATTGTCTGCTTCACAGGTAAGTAAATTTAAGCTTAACAGAAGCAAAGAGCAGTTAAATAACATTAAAAGGTCACACTACTAATAAAGGTTAGAGCTGGCAGTTAAGTCCAGGTAGCTTTGTGCTCATAACAACCATGTTAAATAGGTGTTAACAATTACACAGGTATACCTGTAATATGTATATTCTGTCTATAAATATTATATACTTTGCAAGTGCTCTATCACTAGGCTGTATCCTCAACCCGTTTTTTATTTTTAATCTTACTAATCTCACTAAATTATGCAGGCTGCCTATGACCTTGAACCTGAGATCTTCCTGCCTCCACCTCCCAAGACACTGGGATTATAGGTGACACCTCACCCCTGTAATAGGCAGAATTCTAGGATAGTCCCCCAAATTCCCAACTGCAGAACTCTGATAATTCTGTGCCCCTGAGGATGGGGGGACCTGTAAATATAATGGGATAGTGCTCCCTTCTTTTATGACAAAGGTGGTGGGCTAATCACACCCATGATTATATTACATGGTAATTTTTTTTCGGTACGGGGGATTGAACCTACTGCCGAGTGCTTGCATATTTTGCAAGTGCTGTACCACTGAGCTGCACCCCGAGCCCATTCTTTTACTTTTTATTTTGAGATAGGGTCTTGCTAAACTACACAGGCTGCCTCTGGTCCCGAACTTGCAATCTTCCTGCGCCCAGCTCAGCTCCCAAGTCCTTGGGATTAGCAGCGTGAGCCACTCTGCCTGGCTATTTCATGGTTATTAGCAGACTAAAGGGATGGTTCCTTTTGGAGAAAGATACTGGGTTTAAAGGAGTAAACTGTCATGAAGGGATATTCTGCTTTCAAATGTTCTGCCATGTTGTGAAAGGGTATGTGGTTTAAAGTCTGAGTGTGGCTTCTAAGAGCTAAGGGGCCCTAAATGACAACCATCAAAAAAATAAGAGGACTTCGGTCCTACAACTGCAAGAAACTGAATTCTGCCAAAAACTTTAATGAGCTTAGAAGAGCCTAAGCCCCAGCTGAGATTGTATCAATGGTCAACGCCTATTTCCGCCTGGTGAGACTGAGTAGAGGGTGTGGCTCACCTGTGCCAAACTCCTGACCACTGGAAACTGTGAGATAGGAGTAGATGTTGCTTTAAGCTGCTAAATTTGTGGTGATTTCTCACATAGTAACAGAGGACCAAAGCTCAAGGCAATATTTATTTCTTAGGTACTGACAGGGAAGACTTAAGATTGCTATGATAGCCCATTACCCCAGGGTAATGATGGAAACAGAGTTTAAAATTCTGAACTGTCCTAGTCCACACTCTTTTGTTCCTCCATGCCTTTTCAATGTGGTTCCCTAAGGATGCAAACTTCAAAACCCAAGTCAAATGTTACTTCTTCAAAGAAGAATTTTCTTTCTTTTTTTTTTTCTTTTCCCTTTATAGTAAATGATGATGGGGTACAAAGCAATACAGGATTGACTTTTTCCACTTTGCATCCCCCATGTCACTTCTGGCAACACTTTCACCAGCCCACAAGGTTTATGGAGACTTATGGCTAATATGTAGTAAAACTCAAATGCTTATTTGGGTTATATTCCCCTATTTATCCAACATATTTGTGAAGTTGCACAATTTACATTGAGGTTTTCCTCTCCCCATTCATCCCTCCACATTGACCCTCCTCCCCATCCCATCTTCCCCAATCTTTGCTTCCCTCTGCTTTGCTCCCTCCTCCTTTCTACTCTTTATATTGTCCCTTCTTTGCTAAGTTTAATTGTGCATTTTTTATATATCAATTTATGTATAGGATTTTTTCTTCCTTTAAGTATTATTTAGCTCCCACAGATGAGTGAGAACATATGATATTTCTCTTTTTGAGCTTGTGCTCATTCACTTAAGATGATGTTCTTCAGTTCCACCCATTTTGCTGCAAATGACATATTTCATTTTTTATTATTGAGTAGTATTCCATTGTATATATGTACCATAGATTTTTTTATCCATTCCTCTGTTGATGGGCACCTTGGTTGGTTCCATATCCTTGCTATTGTGAAAAGTGCTGCATTGAATCCACTGCATCCACTCGTAAGCAGTCTCCTACTCTTTGCCTCCACAGAAGCAGTTTTGTATGTCTACTGAAACACTTGCCAGGATGCATTGTGATAATTTTTTATGTCTACCCCTCTACCCCACCCAGACTATGAATCTTTTAGGGCAGGGCCACTCTAGTCCCCTGCAGGATGCCTGGTATATAGTAAGTGCTGAATAGTTGGGTACTGAGTGAATAAAATGAGTCCTGGGTGAACACAGGCTTTGGTGCAAGTGGCTGTTTCTTTTCCAGCACAGCTGATCAGGCCTTAGGTATTAATGGAAACACAGAGAGCTTTCTCCATGACAACAGCTGGGTGACTAAACAAATACCTCCTTCCTGATAATGGCAGATATTTACTGTTAAAGAAAAAAAAAATCACTGAATCTGAAATAAATGGTGTGTTTGAATGAAAGGTGGTGGCCACTGCTGAGAATTCAGATTCTCCCCCAAAATAATGGCAGGAAGTCCTGTCTAATCTGTTCTGATTCTAGCCCAATTAGCATGCTTGCTGATTCAAATTATTTGTGTTAATCCACTTCTGAAATCAAATGCCAACCTAAATACACAACAATGAGTTAGTTTTACTCAATGACTTAAAATTATGGGCAACAAAACAGAAATCATAATCATGTATCAACTATATTCATGGCATTCACAGAAGCAGTTTTAGGAAATCACAGATAGGCAAAATTATACATAATCCATAAATTAGGAATAGTATTTGCTGGGTATGTGTTTTGAGAAAACCAAGAGAACTCATATTTTTCTTTAGGATCTACTCTTCTTGGTAAGACTCTTGTTTATAAATTAAATAATTGGACAGCAAACAAATGAAGTACAGATTTCTAATAAAAGTTCTACAAGCAGATTGCTAGAAAGTTAGAAAAGTTCAGGACAGAAATGGTTTTGTCATCCTCATGCAGGGGTAGGTATGTGTGCGCACACTGTGTAGAACAAGAAAGGAAAACATAAAGAGAAAACAGAGTCTCAAAATGTGCTAATTATTTAAAATGCAAATGGAAACTTCAACCTTCAGACCACAGTAAATACCTTCGATACTCTGTGGGCCCACAAGATTCATGGCCTGGTGAGCTGGATATTCCACTCGGGGTCTGGCAATGCCCAGCTGCTCCATAATGCCGTGGAGCAGCCTCTGGATATCTGTTTCTGAGACCCGGTCAGGGGTCCGGGGGCTATAAGCAAATGCTGGAGTCCATCCAAATGCCAGCCCAAACAATAGGCCTGATAGCATGGTAGAGATCACCCTGGAGAACATTGTTAATCTGTGGAAAAAAAAACAAATTTACCTTGATTGGCCGTGATTAGCAATTGTGATAACACAGCTGTGTTGATGCAATCATGAACCACTGCTGGCTGTGGCTCAAGGACCACCCAGAAAGAGACTGCAGTGAGAAGTCCCCAGAGGTCCCCTCATGCCTTAGTATCCATGCTAGGCAGGACCTCACTGTGGGAAGGCAGTAAAGAAACAAAATACTCTAGGGTAAGCATACTTGAGAAATCTATGCTGTAATGCCACTTCTCACACAACGCTTATGCTCTTCATAACCCCATCACTTTCTCCCTCGGTATTAAAACAAAAAGCCAGGGCTGTGGTGCACGCCTATAATCCCAGATACTTTCAAGGTTGAGGCAAGAAGATCACAAGTTTGAGGACAGAGGCAGCCTGGGTCACTTAAGGAGACCCCTTCTCAAAATTTTGGAATAGAGCTCAGTTGTAGAGTGCTTACCCAGTATTCGAGAGGCCCTGGGTTCAACCACCCAGTAACACAAAAGCAAACAATAACAACAAAACAAAACAATGAAAACAAAAAACAAAACAAACAAAACTTCCTTGAATTTTGAGACAGAGAGGGTGATATCCTCAGTTTTCATAGCCTGTGAAAGAAAATGCTAATGGGAAGGAGTCAGGAAGATAGAAATAGTAAGAAGCACAGAAAGGTTAGGGGTGGTGGAAGAGAGCATTGTAACTTAGCAAACAGCTAATGCAATGAAGATGCTGAGAGGAATGAACACACCCGCAGCTCAGGTCCTGTTCCTCAACCTGGGGGGGAACATGAAGGATGCTGGCTCAGCCACCTAGTATCTGGGTGATCTGGGCCAAGTATCTCAGATTCCCTTTCTGCAAAGAAAGGATAGGAAACCATCTTATGGAGCTGTGAGGATAGGTGTGCATGTAAAAAAAAATAAATGTAAAATGGCTTAGGACAATGCCAGGCACAGAGCGAGGCCCCTGTGTTGCTATCATGATGCTGTAATACTGCCTTACAGTACTGGGGGTTAGGATTTGGGGAGGTGGCAGGGATGAGCGGAAAGACACACCACTGAAGGAGCGGAGGAGAACGTCTGGGAGTCTGCCTGCCCTATATACTGGTGGATACGGCTGCAGAGCAAGGGAATAACATTCACGCAGCTTCCCCTGCGTGCAGCTGCTTAACCTGTTCTGGATGGATTTTTCAAGCAGCAGCCCAGTACACTCTCCTTCTGAACATTCTACTGGGGTGCGGTGGAGAGATAGGAGCAGTATAAGGAGATAAAAATATGCATTTTCTTTCCTGAAACTGAAATATTCATATTGTCCGACTTCTTTTTGTGCAGAAAAAAGGATTTTCCTGGTCACCACTAGATAGAAAACCTCCTCAAAGAACTGAGAACGGCTTTCTGTTATTACTGCAAAGCCTGCAACGGTGATGAAAAGGCAGACAGCAGGCCTCCCGTCCTCTCCATCTCCCCCACGGGCTCCGAATGCAGGGTGTCCGCTAGCTCCCCACCTCGGCCAGCGCCGTTCTGACCCGATGCACCGGCCAATCGCCTCCCTCCGGACTCTCGCGCCTCTCATTTATAGCCAGCCTTCCACGCTCCCTTCCCATCTTTTGTGCGACGCGGGCCTCCAGCTCAGGGATTTCGTCAGGACGCCCTCCCCGAGTCCTGACCCGAAGGACTCTCTAGTCCTGGTGGGCTGCAGGGCGAGCAGCGCGGTACTCACCCAGGGCAGCCGAGCCGGCGCGGTCTGGGCCTCGGCGCGGGGGCTGCGGGAATCCGCTGGCTAGAGAGCTCCTGCGCCACCCCTGGCGCACCTTAGCCCCGCCCCGCGCCCGCCCCCGCGGCTGAAAGCGGCCTCTGCAGGGCTCCTAGACCGCGGTGTAGATGTTTGCACCTCTGCAGCCAGGAGCCCCCAAGCACTTCAACCCATGCTTTCTGACTGTGCATCTCTTGACAGTAAAACCTCCTGGATACGCTCTTCCTCTATCGACCCCTATGGACTTCCTTCACCTCCTTTCAGTCCTGAGCAGTGATCTAAACAATGTGCCAGATCGCCACTACAAAGCACCCCTTTAATTTCTGTCATCGTTACTATTATTTCTGTCAGGATAGTTCACAAAAACACTGTTCTTTATTTTTATTTAGTAGGGGAGACAGGCCTGCTCAATAGTCCAGCTCTGGGAGTTTGTATTTTAAGCGCCCATCAAATAGAAGAGGACGATTAACCTGGAGGCCCGGGGCGGGGGGTGGGGGTGGGGGGTATGGGGGGCTGCTGCTCAAAAGGACGGGTCCATTTGCACTCAAAATTCAGGAACAATCTGCAGTGATTCACAGCTTTGTCTCAACCCACAAGCCAGAAAGGAGCTCTTTAGTCTCTGGGCCCAAAGTTAACTTTAAAACAATATAGCCTAGCAGCAGGGTCTGGGACTACAGGAAGAAAGCTGGAGAGTTGAGAAGACAAAACCCAGCAGAAATGGGTAGGGAGGGTGTTTGGCAAATAGCACCTTGTAGTCAAAATGGAAATTCTGGAAAGGGAGCTGGCTGTGGGGAAAACTTAGGGGTACATAGGGTTTGTGTGTGGGACTTCTCACTTGAGCAGATACAGTAGGAGGGTAGACAGACAGGTTAACCAAATGCTCTAGATGTTCTTAGAGTGATTTGGTTTGGGAAACTTGAGGCCTTCTGAGGTCGGCTCATCAATGTCACTGGGAAATGATGGAAAGAAATGGATTTCTTCGCAGTGTGGTTTTCCATTTTCTCTGGAACCCAGAATGGTAAATAGTGTGCAGTTCTATAAACAAATTTGGATTGTCTGAGACAGCAACCTCTCCCACAGGTGCTGACCAACAAGGAGAAAAAAAAAAGTGCCCAAGGTTTGGCTTTTCCTGTTGGTTCTACAAGAACACCAATTAGTCCTGAAGAGCATAGAGCACTCTCCCATTTAGCCCAGGAATACCTGCAAGGTCAACCAGCTAGCCATAATCCCATCCTGGGGAAAGTATAGGTAATGGTCCCCTAAACCCACCATGGCACTAGGAGGTTCTGAGAGCCTGTTTGCCCTGAATATTGAACCCAGGGCCTCACATACTTTGTAAGTGCTTTATCAGTGAGCTGCACCCTTAATCCCTTTATTTTTTATCTTCAGGCCATGTCTTAAGTTCCACAGGCTGCCTCTGTCCTCAAACTTGTGCCTCTGCCTCCTGAGTCACTTGGGGGTACAGGCATGCACTTCTATGAATGTTACTTTGAAATTTCCACACCAAACACCAAGAAAAACCATGCTCTCAGGACATTGCAGAAATGTACCCAAGTAGACCCAGAATTTCTATTTTATTGTTTTTTTAAATGTACAACTTAATGGGTCTTATTATGAAATTTCCATACATACATTTCATTACACATTGATCATGTTCACGTCCCCCTTACCCTCCCATGACCCCCTCCCCCATCCACACCAACGGTCTCTCTTCTACTTGCATGTCTGGGGGTCCACCTCCAGCACAAAAAGACATGCAAGTAGAAGACAGGCATTTGGTGGGGGGTGAGGGGTGGGAGAGGGGGGAGGTGCCCAAGAGGGTAAAGGGGAACTTACCTGTGCAATGTACAGAGAATGAAACACATTAAGTTGCACACTAAAAATTTCCAATTAAAAAACCCAAACTAGGGATGAGTAAGGTACCCGAGAAAGTGAGAATAAATTGCTTGAGGGGGTTAGAATTCTAGATCTGTACCTCAGTTCTATGCATTAAACCCATTACCATCTACAGCATTTTCATGCAGTGAATAGAGGCTGGCAAAATTCATTCATGAGATAGATGGCCTTTTATTTTAAATGTAAGCCTCCTTCCTAATGCTTTTTCTTACTTGGATGCTCTTCTGTATCTAGCTTTTGTTTCAATGCCTACTAAATCAATGTGACAAATACTACCTACTAGTTCTAGGCTCAAAGACCATGCTGGTGGTTAATATTAGTGATGAGTATTGAGTTTTACTTTAGCATTGATTATTGTTATCTTCACTTTGTGCTTGGAAAAATGAAGTTACTACAATTTATTGTTTTTATGTTGAATGGAAAGTCGACTGATATATACCAAAATGCCTATGCTTCATGTTAAGTTTATTTATTTATTATAAAGACAGGGCATGTTAGCCTTTGTATTGCTGTGACAAAATACCTGGGAAAAACAACTTAAGAGGGAAGATACTTCTTTTGGCTCACAATTTCAAAGATTTCAGTCCATAGTCCTTGGCTTTGTTGATTCTGGGCCCATGGTAAAGAATATCATGGGGATGAAAACAAGTGGATGAGGAGGTTGTTCACCTCATGGCAGACAGGAAGCAGAGAGCAAGGAAGCAACTGGGAATCTGGTATATAACCTTCAAAGCCACACCTCAGTGGCCTTCTTTCACCAGCCTGATCTACTACAGCTTCCTGCACCTCTCAAAATAGCACCATGTGCTGCTTACCAACTGCTGCACACATAAGCCTATGGGGGACATTTTATCTTCAAACCATAACATGCGGTCATGTGATATTATTGTTGCCCAGGCTGGCCTCAAGTTCCTGGCTCAAGCAGTCCTCCGCTTCCCAAGTAGCTGGGACCGTAAGCACCTGCCACTGTTCTCAGCTAAAAATTGGTACTTTTTAAAGTAAAACATCTATCATATATACCCTGTACCTGATGATTATTAAACTCCCATATGAAATTCTTAGTGATTGTGGAATGCTGCCAGGCAGTCTATGGATGTAAGCTCTGCGTATCAAGCTATATTGTTCATTCTAATAATGTAATAACCTAATTGATATTAGATCTCTACACTCAAAAAGCGAAAATAATTCTTGAAGTTGCTGCTCATGGCCACTTTTAATTTTATAAAGTACAAATGCATATTTATATTATTTGATCAAATACCAAGAGGTTAGTAACATTATTGCCATTCTGTATAAGAAAAATCAGATTAAATCAAGTTTAAAACAAAAGTTTCTTGACTTTCTTCCCATTACTATGCCTCCAAACTACTCACTTCCATATTCCTATACTCTAAACTGTAGCTTTCAGCTAACAAAATAATGTGACATGTGGATAGGTATTTTTTCTGGATAGGTATTTTTGTTTTTAAAGTAAAAATCTTTCATTATCGATTCATCCTTCAGAAAAGCCAGCAATTCAAATGATTTGTACAGGAACCTCTTATGCTTTCTTATAGCATTAGTGTTCCCATTCCACATTTCATCCCTCTCCCCAGTTATAAAGTGACATATTTTTAAGATTTCAAGTGAAAAAAATTGCTTTGAAACAGATGACATAAATCTCAGAAGACATGAGTATGTTCTCTCTACTTACTATTAGAAACATAAATTGAACGTCCCTAATCTCAAAATCCAAAATATGAAATGCTTTGAAATCATTAAAGTTTTCTTTTTTGCAGTACTAAGGGGTTGAACCTAGGGCCTCGCCTATGCCAGGCAAGCCCTCTATCACTGAGGATGAATTCCTGACCCCCTTTTGAATTTTTTATCTTGAGATATGGTCTCACCAAATTGCCCAAGTAGCCTCTGGCTACAAATTTGTGATCTTGCTGCCTCAGCTTCTTGAGGTTGGTGGGATTACAGGCACATGCCAGTGTGCCTGGCTCAAAAATCACTAATTATTTTGGGTGCTGAAATTCAAAGGTTAGTCTTTTGGTGATTTTTTTGTTTTGTTTTGTTTTTCAGACTGGGTGTTGCCACCAAGCCTAGGCTTGCCCAGAACACAATCCTCCTGCCTCTGCCTCCTGAGTGTTTTGATTTTAGATATGTAGCCCCATACTGTTTGAATTCTAGACAAAAGAAAAGCTGGGGGGATAAGCTCAGTAGTAGAGCCCATTTTTAGCATGCACCAGACAGTGAGTTCAAATCCCCACCACCCAAAACGTTTCAAATTTTGGAACATTTCATTCTTTTAAAAGGTAAACTGAAGCAAGTAAAATCAATGTAAATATTCCAAAATCTGAAATACTTCTGGTCCCAAGCATTTTGGATAAGAGATACTCTATATGTATTATAAACATCTGAAAAATTTAGCCTGCATTAAAAACCTGTTTTGACATCAGATAACCAGAGCATGTATAACTACTTATAAATAAAGACTTGTAGTCTTTGTATAAGTCAAATAATTACAAGTTCTGAGAAAAAACTGATTCCCAGTTAATGAATATTGAAATAAAACAGATGTAGTTCATCAAGTGGAACTTGGTAAAGCAAACATCAGATATCGTGGAATTCCTCATACACACGTGCATACACTGTAGATCTGGTTGCTTTAAGTGTGTGCAATGGTATCCTGTTCTGACCCAACATCTAAAACACAGGATTCTAACAAGTCACAAACAAAACTATTTTCGTGATTGATTATATATGCTTCTTTCTTTCTCAAAAACCTAGAAAATATGTACTATTATTCATAATAGTCTTTCTTGAATACTTACAATTTCTAATAATTTAAAATATAAATTTAGACAGATTTGCTTTACAATTTGATTCCAGTACTAAATGGACTCGGAATTTTATTAGAGACTCAGGCAAGACATTTCCCAGAATTTATCTTTAATGTCTATGCTAAATAAATAACATTTCCACACAAGATAAAGCTACCAAAGGTTTTTTTCCAAGGAAAATGTACAGAGGCACATCAACCATTCAAATTCTAAAATCAAACATCTTCACAGAAAAATATCACCTTGATTAAATTTTTTTCAGCTTTAATTATTCCTCCTTAAATAATTTCATTTCTATATTAGACAAAACAAATACAAATGTGTTTGTACAAATTATCTTTAAAAGCATAGTATGGCTTAAAAATTATCAATTACTTCTGAATCGTAATATATGAGCACACTTTAATCATCATTCTGCTTTAACCATTGTTTTTAATTCAAGAGAAGACACTGTACTGCTGTAGGAGATATAAACCAAACTACTCTTACTTAAATAGGAATAAAGTATTAGGATAACGATAAAGCAAATTAATTATAAAGTATTAGGACAATACTGAAGCAAATTAGTTTGTAGAGATTTTGGTAAAGACAATAAATATCAATATAACTCGAGACATAAGGTTTGCAGGGCTCACCTTCTCTCTTAATAGATTTGTTACAGAAACCTTATCTGACTTGGAGGAATAATAAGAAACAGGTACAACTTGCTCCACTCTTCCTATCACACATATAAAATTAAAATCATGCAATTTTCAAAATTATTTTTTTTTATAAATCTAGTCAATGATTTCTTTAAAGCGTCAAAGCGTAACCTCTGCTTTAAGAGTATGATAAAATTAAAAAATTTAAATATTGCTGTAATTAAGAAAAACATAGTCCTTTGTACAAGTATAAAAATTCAAGTTCCTCCAGCAGTGAAATCAAAACATTTCAGAGAAAAGATACTGTGTAACAATTATCTAGAGCTACAAACTAACATGTAGATTATCCTGAAAGTCACACCAACAATTGTTTTATTTACATTAATGACAAGTACATTTGTCAACTACAAGTCTACAGGTTTACTTGTTGGCAGTAGTTGAGTCTTTCCAATAGGATTTTTTGGAGAACCTTTGTACCAGACCCTTTCTTTTTCTGATGGTTTCCTCATGAGCCTGTTTTTTATCCCAGTAGAAAACCCCATATTGTTATTTACAACAGATTTTAATATCTCATGATTAGTCAGGTCATCCAAGGGAGACTTAATTTGACCATCAGATTTGATGTCCTGTTTACAAACTCTAACAGACCCAAAAGAAGCACTCTCAGAATCTGGGTGCCTCTTCATTTTTGAGAAGGATTTAGAAGTTAACTGTACACTCAGTTTTGAGGTTTCATCAACGTTTGACTGTTTACACACTATTGACTTCTGTTCTTTAGGACCTGATTCAGCATGTGAAATAGAGGAATCTTTTGGCAGGCTTCCTGCACAAGAGGGAAGGGCACCATCACAGCTCACTGATTTAACCAGAGGAGAAGCAGCATCACCAAGACTTGCCAATATCTGTCTTCCAGGTTGTCTGGTATATTCCAACAAAGAATTAATTCTTCTGACAGACTGACGGACAGGAGTACGCTGAAACTTGAGAGGTGACTTCACTTTTGTCCTATTTGGTTCATTTAAAGAAAGCTTATTAAACCACTGGATGTGATCTGAAACCTTTCCATGCTCTGCCATCTGTAAACTTTTAGAAGCTGTTTTGTCACAAGTTTCCACTAGTGACTGCTGTTTAACAATTCTCAAAGGCCTAGGTTTTGACAGGCCTGTTATAGAGCATGTGCTCTGCCGTGAGGAAGAGGATTTAGCCTCATCCACCTGAGGAGCTGCATTTTTTACCACGTTCTCTTCAACCATATTCTCAATCTCCTTTGAGTTGGTGTTCAGTTGACTTGGAGACTGCTGTTCCTTAATTTGTTCATCACTGGGAAATTCTTGCTGGCTTATATATTCTTTTGGTGTATTTGAATGAATGTCTTTTTCAAGTTCCACCTTCATCTGAGCTGAGTAACACTGTATAGTTATTTCTTTTCCAAAGTTTTGAGTTTGATGTGGTAAAAGGTCTCTTTCTGGAAAAGAACTTTCATCTTTGCCAGTGTGGTTTTCGTACTTCCACTTTGATTCTTCCACAGTCAAACTATTAGTTTCAAACAGAGTTTCTTCTGGCCTATATTCTATATAAGATGTTTCCTTTAATTTTTCTTCTTCCCCATTAGTTACTGAGGACTTCCTGTGATTTATCAATGCATGAAGATCACTTCCAGACTCAGAAAATGCTTTCTGAATTTTCACCAAGGTGTCTGAGGTCAAGTTATTTTCATCCCCACTAAGGGAACTTCCCATTATATTGCTGTTGGGCTGGCTGTATAAAGGGGAAGGGGTGAGTTCACATGAGGTACCTGGTGGCTTTTCAACTGTAACATCAGGCTCCAAAGAAAAGTTTGCAACCTCAGTATTTTCCATTATTGGAGAAGCTTCGTTTGCATCCATTTCTTGAAAACTTGAATTACTAGGTCCTGTCCAAGACATCTGGTAACTTGTTCCATCTAGTCTTTCTGGTGTTAATAAATTCTCCTCAGACTTACTGATCTTTTTTGAACCTAAAATAAAGTAGTTCAATGCTTTTAATACTTTATATCTGACCTAATTGTGAAATATTATCCAACCACATGGCAAATAAAGCTACGAAGCATTTACTTCCACAAAATTAAAGATTTATGTTAAAAAATAACAGTATAAAAATGTCAGATATTTTCATATTGATATATATAAGCATCCTTCAATTATTGATAGGAAAATACACTGTCAGTTCAAATATTTTCACTATCCAAACAAACTTTAAGCCATGAGAACAGTAAATATATTTTATCATTAAAAAAAGCAACTACAGCAAGATTTTTGGGTAAATTCTAACAGTATCATGTAAATGTACCTTTCATTGGTAATCTTTCATCAATATCTGGGCTAAAAAGCAGGCCTGTTTTTACAGATTCAGTCTTATCTTTTAAATTTTGTTGATTTGCAAGACGCCGACCAACATTTTCATACCTCTTGACACCAGAACATCCATTCTATAGAGAAAAGAAGAATTAAAAATGTTTTGATTAAGAAGTAAACCTAGTTAATTCAAAATATTAAGACAAAGTAAATTTTTTCATAGGTATCAAAATCAACACTGATTGAAAAAGGTACATATACTTGGGAAACATATTACGTAACAAATATTTTTTCCTGCTAATGAAAATTCTAAGCATTAGGTGATATTTTGTAATGTAAAATTAAAAGTCTCACATATTCACTAATTAAAAAGAAAAATAACGTTTTGTGCTATCTCTGTGCCAGGGTCTGTTCACAAATTGTGGGGAGAAAAAAAGATCAAAATTTTACCTTCATGGAATTTAGAGTCTAGATAAGGAGATTTAGATTCAAAACAAGAAAAACAATAAATTACATTGTGTAAATATCATACACAAGTTAAGATGTGCTATGGAGAATAGTAACACATGGTAAGGAAGATAGAAACTGGTGAACGGCAGCAATGTAATTTTAAATAGGGTGATTAGAAGATTTGTGAGTAAAGAAAAATAAAGCCAAGAAAAACAAGACTTAAGGGAGAAGATTTCAGAGGAATCAGAAGAAAATGCCAGTGCAAATGAAGAAAAGTGAGTAAGGGAAAGAGCCAGAAGCAGAGGTCAGAGATGTGGCCTGGGAACAGATCCTGTGTTGCAGGTTAAGGTAGGAACTTGTTATTCAGAATGAAGTCAGTCACAAGACGGTTCTGAAGAGAGGACTGACATAACTTGAGTCTTACAAGGATCATTTTGGCTGCATTCTGACAGCAAAGGCAGAAACAGGTAGACCTATTAGTAGGAGCTTAACTGCAGTTATCCAGATGAGAAAAGGCAGAACTTAGAGAAAGTGAGGAAAGTGAACTGAGAATTGGTCAGTCTGGAGATACTCTAAGAGCAGAAGCTAGACTGTTTTCTCCTACAGATCGGATGTGCTGCATAAGCGAAAATGAAGAATCAAGTCTGTGCCATGGTTTTTGCCTAAGTGACTGGAAGAATGAGTTACATAATTGAAAAGAGGAAGACTGTAGACACAAGTTGTTTTGGTGAAGGGGATGGCGGCAGCAAACAAATGCATTTTAGGAACTATGTTTGGGACAGGTTATACTTGAAGTCAATAGGAAGAAATAAGAAATAGCTGAGGCTGAGGGTATATGTCAGAGCTTGGTGATATAATGCGTGCTCAGGAGAAAATTATAAAAAGAAAAAAGAAAAGAAGAGAAAAAAGAAAAAAGAAAAGCAAAAAGAATAGAAAAGAGGAGAAAAGAAAAAGAGAAGAGAAACAAAGCAAAGCAAAGCCGGGCACAGTGGCGCATGCCTGTAATCCTAGTAACTCGGAAGGCTGAAGCAGGAAGGAAGATCATAGGTTCACGGTCAGAGGCAGCCTACACAACTTATGGAGACCCTGTCTCAAAATAGAAAGTATAAAAGGGGTTGGGGGTGCACATCAGTGGTGGAGCACTTGCCTAACATGCACAAGGCCCTGGGTTCAACAACCCAGTACTGCTGAGAGAGAAAGAGAGAGGGAGAAGACAGTGGGGTTGGGGAGAGGGGGAGAAAATAAGGCAGAGGGGAAGGAGGAGAGAGAGGAATATAGCCAGTTTGTTCAGAGGAGTATTCTCAGCTGGAGAACTTACACTTGGAAGTCCTCAGTAAATACATTAAATTTAAAGCTGATTATTCCTTTGAATGAGAAGAGAGAGAAAAAGAGAAGTCCAGAGAATAAGCTTTGGGCACTCTTGTTACAAAGGAATTTGAAAAGTAACCAATGAAAAAGGAAAGAGGAGCAAGTGATCAGCAGTGGCAAATGCCACTGACAGGTCAGATTGACTAAGGACTGATATTTGATCACTGGTTTGAGCAATGCTGAATTAATGGGTAACCTTGATGACAGCAATTTTGTTGTGCAGTATTTAGAAAAAAGTGTTGCTATAAAGAGGAGTAGAGAATATTACAGTAGCTGCAGGGAAGGCAGCATTGAGATGGTCTTTTAGTAACTAACAAGCTTTATGCTAATGTATTATATATTATGCAAATAGGGCAATGAAATGCTAAGACACTTACTGCATCTCTGCTATTTTTCCCCAGACTAAATTTCAAACGAAGAGATCTTCGAACCTTTTCTTTACGACTGATTTTAGGGGAGAAGCAGCCAGCCTTTCCTGATTCTACCCTAAAGAGAAGAATTTAAAAGTGTCAGTTTATAGCATAAATATCAGAATTTCTTACAAAATGAAATTTGAGAAAGTCCATAGCAAATCATATTGCTAATAATTGAACAGAGTACAATTTTAAAAACTAGTTAACCTTTAAGATGCCTATAGATGTACCACCCAGGGGTTCAGCCGTGTCAGATCTTAGGCAGGGTTGGGCCTTCCTTCTACTTGGATGGGAGACCTCCTAGGAATACTGGGAACTGGAGGGTTTGTGAGAAGGACGTGGCAGCCCACTCCCAAAACAATCAGCTATTGAAAAGTCTATGAATAGCATAGAAGCACTGACCATAGTGCTGGGTATGGCATAGTGTTGGGCAGTGTTTCGTTCTGTTATATACAGGGTCACTAAGAGTTGGATCCAACTTGACAACACCTAACAACAACAATAATCTTTAAGATACCATATATGAACACATTATGTTTGTAAATAAAAATGACCTAGTTATGATGAAAGTTCTTTTGTTGTTGTTGTTGTTAGGTGCCGTCGAGTCGGTATCCGACTTATAGAGACCCTCATAGGGTTTTCAATGGCTGACTGTTTTGGGATTGCCTTGGGAGTGGATTGCCAGGTCCCTCTCCCATTTTTGCAGTGCTGGGAATTGAACTTGGGACCTCAGAGACTGCAGCGCAGCGCTCTACCAACTGAGCTAAATCGCAGCCCTAAATGTTATTTAGTCACACATAAAACAGGATCATTAGAATAGACTAGCTTTTAAAACTAATAAGAAAATTTACAATTACACCATCAACATAAAAAATGATTTTAAGCAAGCAAAATGGACTCAAATTAGGAATTTTATTTTCCCATTTGGTATGTGAAGGGCAGTTAATTAATGAAAATATAAAGACTGAGGGAATTTTTTAAAATTATGATTCAAATATGATTTTTGGTAGAATGCCAAAATATCTTACCAAGAATCATATGTAAATCATATAATATGATATACTATATATGTATGCCAAATATGTATCAAATGAAAACAAAATGTCAAATTACCTGCAAACTTTTTTGCCTGCAATCCTTTTACTTCGCCTTAGCACCTCTGCACTGATCGAGTGGTTTGCACTGATGGCTACAGGAGAGAGTGAATTCTGAGAAAACCCTTCTGGGCTTGTGTCAAAGTTACCTATGAAAAATAATCATGCATAATATGTCAAACATGTATTTTCTTTTCAAAAGGTAAAACAATAACAGCAGCAATTAGACTTAAAACCTTAATTTCTACCCCTAGGGAACAAGAAAAACAACTAAAGTCACACAATTTCTGATTAAAGGCTCCAGGTAACAACCCAATCAAATGAAAAAAATAAAATAAAAGCATTGCTTTCTCACTTTTTAGTTGCCAATTAAGGCTTAGGTTAAGCGCTGCTATCAGTTCTGCTTTAAACTCTTTTGGAGGGATGGACACTGT
Source organism: Pedetes capensis (assembly GCA_007922755.1). Lineage (NCBI taxonomy): Eukaryota > Metazoa > Chordata > Mammalia > Rodentia > Pedetidae > Pedetes > Pedetes capensis. Next base: position 20,060 of record VMDO01004257.1, read on the forward strand.
TAAACATTGGAGAAAGAATGTGATGTTGAGTTTGTCTTACAACTTAACCAAATGGCTTCAGACTGAAAACAAAGGGTTCTGTGATGAGTATATTACTGTTAAATATATAAGATGCTTAATACACTATCTGGCACAAAATACTGAAAAACAAGTTGGAGTCTGAGTATTAGGAGGCATCTGCTAGCCAACTCTGCCCTTCTGACTTTGGATTGTAATTTGTCCAGTATTCTTTTGTCAAGCAAAACCTAATTACCTCTACCAATGGCTAACCACTTTGCCCCTGTCATGTCCCATGTAAACAATTTGTGGTTACAACAGAGCTCAATTATTTAACATCATTTATATTATGAAATTGTTGTTGTTGTTGTTAGGTGCCGTCGAGTCGGTATCCGACTCATAGCGACCCTCATACAGTTTTCAATGGCTGAGTGCTTCGGGATTGCTTTGGGAGTGGATTGCCAGGCCCTTCTCCCATTTTTGCGGTGCTGGGAATTGAACTCCGGACCTCAGAGACTGCAGCGCAGCACTCTACCCACTGAGCTAAATCCCAGCCCCATTATGAAATTAGCTATTGTAAAAAAATGTAAAAAGTTATGAACCCCTGTAATCCCAGCGGCTCGGGAGGCGGAGGCGGGAGGATCTCAAGTTCGAGATCAGAGGCAGTCTGCGTAACTTAGTGAGACCCTGTCTCAAAAGTAAAAAAAAAAAAAAAAAAAAAATGGGCTGGGGGTGCAGCTCAGTGGTCCAGCACTTGCAGAGCATGCAGGTGCAAGGCCCTGGGTTCAAACCCCAGTACCAAAAGAAAAGTTATGAACCCTCTGTACATCTGACTTACACTGGAGTCATACTCAGTACATTAACTTAACAAACATGCACTCTCTCAATTCATCATTGTTACTGATAAAGAATTCACAAAGTTCCCCCACACAAAGATATTCATGGGGTTTTTCTGGTCATGAAAATAGGAGAAAATAAAACCATCAGTAACTTTTGGGAACAGTTAGCTAAAGAAAATTTTGGAGGCCAATATAATACATCCAGTGTGACACAGATGGCTTTATCCAAGAGTTATGGTCCAGTTATCCTGAAAATGTATCAGTGGTCACAAGGAGGTAAAGCCATAATACAAAGAATGATATAAATTTGTGAAACATAAAAATATATATGTAAATAGACACTATATGGACTATAGATTAATGTTGTTGCCTTTATAAATTAAGGGGAGAAAAGGCATGGTATCTGTCTTAATTCAAACTTAGAAATGAGCCTATTTTCAATCTTACAGATGGAATTTATTGAATTGTGACTGGGAAAGTAGGGATCAAATAAAAATCGTCTTAAAAATAATAGGATTATTGTTGAACTTTTTTTTATAAAGAAAACTCATTGATTATACAGGTTCAATGCAAGGTTAAAATAATAAGAATGTTTAAACTATTGGGAGACAGCTTAGAGAAGGAATCAACAGGTTCATTCCCTGGGGAAGACACTGTAATGCTAACAAATGCAGATAGAGCTACAAGTCCCATTGCCTTTTAGAAAGCCTTCTAAACTGGAAAGCCTTCTTAAATATAAAGGAAACACTAAGTTACTTTAAAGAAATGTTAAGTCTCTAACCTCTGACTACCGAAAGAGCTGCAGATGTGCACATGAGAGGTCTTATCATCACACTTTAAGGAGCCAGAGAGAATCTGGATACAGTTTTCTGGTAAACCACAAGTTGCTATTCCATTCTACTTAAACAAGGGAGGTATAGCCATGTGCCTTTGGATAACAGAAACAAATAACCAAAGGACACTTTTGGGAAAAAGAGTAACTCAGTGTGTTCAAAATGAAACACTTAATAATGCCTGAAACCAAAAAAAAAAAAAAAAAAAAAACATCTAAAAGAACTGGAGATCAACCACACTTTGACAAATAAGATGGGGGACCCTGGACTGACTCAGGGTCTCATTTCATTTTTGGTTGATCATACAGTTTATATGAGCCAATTTGTACTCTGTGCAAGGTAAAATAATCAATGAAATCTAAGACTATAGTAAGAAAAACTTAGCATTCAATAGCTAATGAAGAGGATTTTGAATGCTCCCAAAACAATGATAAATGTCTGAAATGATAGGCAGATCACCCTAATCTGTAAACACTGTATATATGTATTGAAATCACACCATGCCCCATATATACAATTACTATGTATCAAAAATAAAAGGATGAGCTTGAAAGGGATATGGTGACCCTTTCTGAACAGTGCAAATAAAGTTTTAAAGCTTTTATAAAAGGTGCTTGAGTATAAGATTATAAAAATAGATACCTCTTCCCCAAACTGTAACCCTCAAGGGTAACACTCTCACTCTGGATTCAGAGGCAATCAACCTTCTGACTACAGAAGTCAGTAACACAGCCATAGCTACAGATCCAAAAGTAACTAAAATAGGATTCAGAATGTCCAATATATAAAATCTGAGCACTAATGCCATCTACACAAGCCCAAACTGTCACTCTGAGTTATTCATCATAACTTTCAAAAGACGGCTATAATTCATAAACTTACATGCATTATATTAAATCAGTGTCTACTTTTTATTCCCAACCCTGTGCGGTTGAATCCAGGGACTCAAGGGTGCTAGGCAAGTGCTCTACCACTGAGCTGTACCTCCAACATCACCACCCCCACCTTTGTAAATTTGAGATAAGAGTCTAAGTTGTATAGGCTGCCTCTGGCCTCAAACTCAACAATCTTCCTGCCTCAGCCTCTACAGACGCTGGGATTACCGGCATGTGCCACAGTGCCTGGTTAGCAGTACCTATTTTAAAAGCAGAGGATTTTATAAAAATTCAGAGAGTTGATAAAACATAGAATAAAATTCTGGCTTGTAAGAGTAGTATTAATCTGAAATATAGCTCTTTGACGAGAATAGACATTCATCATAATGTTTACTAATCAATTATATAAATTCTATTTGCTACCTGATACTGGTGTAGAATTGCTACTGAAGAGATTACTCGGCAACAGCTCAAAGTTAAAATTGTGCTTGACGGACTTCCTTTTCTTACTTGAGAAACCATGAGAAGAGTCTACTGGCAGTTTACGCTTAGCATTTGGTGTAAGAATCAATGGGGATACAGCTGGGTGGGCTGAAAATAAAAGAAAACCAATTTGATGTTTCTTCCACAGAGACGATGAAGTATAAAAGCTTTATTTAATTTCTTCTTATAAAACTATTACTTAGAGCTAACCAAAAAAATGTGGGTGACATATTTCCATTATCAAATATCTTATAACTAAATTAACACTGCAATTCCCTAAAATGAAATAGGAAAGTTGCAAAGAGGCAAGACTCTAAAGAAGCACCAGGAGCTTTAACTACATTGACTCAAAGATGCATATAATACACATTAAAGAGTGCTAATGGAGGAAAGGAAACTATAGTCAAAGCGCTGAAACAAACACTGATCTAAATACTGTATTCAGAGTATTAACTAGTTCATTTCTTCACTCTGGAAAACAAAACAAAATATCAAATTGCCTGCTATTGGCTGAATACTTTAAGCCACTAGCAAACTATGATAAAATATTAGAACATATAATAAATTTCTGCTTCTAAAATAAAATGAGGTTAAGCTGTTCTCACATTCAATATCATCCAAATGATAACCAACTGACAATCATGATTAAAATTAAAAATATGACAAGACTAAAAAATATCTTTGGCTATAATTTTAAGTTTATTATATCCAATATATTTAGCAATATCACAACACAGGAATATAATATCACTATAGGAATTAGGATTTTATTAGACTAAATTTGATTACTAACTAAAATAAGTTAGGTAATTATTATAATTTTTTTTGTAGAGTACTACGGAAAATTTCATTTAAATAGATACATATGACAAACACCTACCAGCTCTATCCTGCTGAGGTGTTATAGAGGGTGTTCTGCTAGATTTAAGTTTATTTAGGGCTCCATTAACAAAATCTGAAACGCAAGGCATATATAATCATAAGTAATTTAAATTTAACATCTACCTTACTCCTAATTTACACTGATTGTGGTAGTCTTAACATCTAACTTTATATCAGCTTACACATTTTTAAATTATTAAAGTATATTTTAAAGAATAATTTCAGTGTAGGAAACCTACTGGAGGATCTATTTTTATTTGATTCCCCACTTATACTCCCAAATCCCAAAAAAGAAAAAAAAAAAAAAAGGCATAATACTGAATGAAATGTAATACAAATATGTGTACTGTACAGAAGGAATACAAAAGAATTACTTCTTGTTGAGCCAAGAGATGAAGTTCTAGACTGAGGCAGGAGTGATGCAAATAGAAGCAGGAATAAAGGTATTTCAAAGATCTATGCAACAAGACCAGAGAGATGTGAGAAAGTGGAAAGAGCAGACAAAGACAACTAGACTTCAGATTTTGACTGAGTACACAATGGTGATACCAAATGAAAAAGGAAACATAGAAATGCCTATAAAACACTGAAATGGATATGAATCCATCTAAAGAAAGATCAGGGCTAGAGAAGTCAATTTGCAAGTTATCAGCCCAGAAATGGTAGTTTTAAAAAATACATGTGAATGGGATCATTTCAGAAGGCAAAGTGTGAGAAGGTCTACTATGAAAGAGTGGAACATTTAAAAGGTGGTCAGAAAAAGAAAATCCAGGAAATGAGATAAAACAAATGGCAAAAGAGGTAGGGAAAGAAAGATAAAACAGTATTACGAAAACAAGGAAAAGAGAAAAATATCAAGAAGCAAATAGAAAAGTGGTCAGAGATTCTGGATAATACAGGCCTAAAAATTTATATACACTGTGTTTAGCTATTACTGTAACTTCAACAGCAATAAATTTTTACAAAAATACGTCCCTAATTTTCAGTCACAATGAAACACAAAAGCCCCCTAAATATTTAGTTTACCTGATTAATCACCAAATATCACTCAAAATACTCATTTAAGTTCAGAAATTGCCCAATAATATATTATTGAGAAATCTTACACCCTCCGATGAAATAAATACAAACTAGAAAAGAATACAGAAAACTCCAACAAGGAGCCAACAATGGGTGATGCTCTAATTGGCAGGCAATGGCTAATACAACCTTTAAGACTCCAGTGCAACTATACAAAGTTAACATGACGGGGGGAAAAAAGAGACCAAAGAAAAAGGAAAAGAGAAATGAGAGCCAGAGCTGAGAAAGAAAAATAACCAAGCAACAAATAGATTCATCCATAGCAGAAAACACACAATTAGGATACCATAGCAAAGCCAGGAAAAAGGCAATGCAAATTCTTCCTTCTATAGTCTGAAACATTCTGGATTGCATTACGGACCACCCATGCATTGTGTAATTACTTACATTATTCACAGAATATTTAGAGAAATGGAAAAATTATGCATCAACCCCTGCAATAATCATATGATCTTATTATATGGATTTCATGAAATATTAGAATAAAGACATTAGCTCAGCACTGTACTGCCATCTACGATAGACATTTGTTAGTACAATGACAATTCAGGAGAGCATATACACATACATTAGTAACAATAGGAAAACTGTGTTAAATCACCGTGCTTTTTAAGAATTGCCTCATGGAATCCTGTGTAGTTTGTGAGGCAATCCAATTGAGAATTGTCATATGCAGTATAAAACAAAAGTAGAGTAACTAATTCATGTAATACATATTTATCAAAATAAAAGTTCTGAGCTGGGTGTGGTGGCTGCATGCCTGTAATCCCAGGACTCAAGAGACTGAGGTAAGATGATCATGAGTTCAAGGCCAGCCTGGACTATACAGTGAAATCCTGTATCCAAAAAAAAAAAAAGAAAAAAAAATTGTAGAGGATTGCACAATAATGTGTACTTAATACTTTTGACCTATATGCATTAAAATGGTTTATGTATATATAACAACATTTTATTTAAAAAGCCAAGTTTCTTCTAAACAAATGCAACTGAACTACATGGACGCTTGTAGCATTTCAAAGCAAGATCTAAAACAAAATACAAAAAAAAACAGAAGACTAGCTATAAGAATAAACACTGATGGTCTAGAGCTCCTGAACAATTTAAAACTCCTAATGAAACTGGTATAACTGAGTAATGCTTCACAAATGCTATCCTAATGTGTTCAAATAAATAAAGTACCTCTGAGTTTAAGCCAAATATTAATAATTCAAGGTATTCATTCAATAGCTTACTCCTCTATAAGACACACTAAGTTGGATATAATAATTTGTGAAACATGGTTTCTACATGTAAAGAGCATTAAATATATTAGAGAAGAAAGCCATGCACATGGAGTAAATATAAAACCAGATAAAGGCTCTCAAAGCCAAAAATATAATAGAGTGTCAGAGCAAAAGAGATTATTCCCCCACCGAAAAAATGAGGGAGAGGAGCTTCCTTGGTAAGAAATTTAATTTGAATTTTAAAAACTGAATACAACTTGAACAGTAAGGATAGATGGAAGTAAAAACATGAAAACATTATATCTACAAACAGTATAGGCAAAAGAACAAAAGTTTGGGGACCAATAAATAACAAAGTTTGACTAAAGTGTAGGTTGCATAAAGGAGAGACAGGAAATAGTAGATAGGTATTCTAGAACAATCTTATGAAAGGCCTTATTGACATTTCAGCTGTACCAGTATTATAAAGTCCTTGAAGTGTGTGTGTGTGTGTGTGTATGTGATTCATCAGTAGTTATACATTAAGAATGTCAGCCTTAAAAGCAATTAAGAGGGCAAATTCAAAGAAGAAGCACAAAGACTGAGATTCTTACAGTAAAGATGCAGTAAACATTGCAAAGATGGAATCTTACAGAATCTGAAAACTGCAAATAGATGGTAAAGTAAGAGTTAGCAAGTCATAGTTTAAAGCCTGAGTGGCTATGGCATGGTGGTGGTAAGAGAAAATGGAACTCAAGTAGAACTGGTTTAAGAGGTGAAGATAGTTATTTAAAACATGCTAAACTTAGAGCACCAAGGAAGTGCATTAGATCGCCTAGCGATGTTGTTGTTGTTGTTAGGTGCCATTGAATACCCCAATAGTAAAGTGGTGCTGATGTTCAGAGATCTGGTGGATATCTATTTAGACATAAATGGATGGAAACTAAAGGAGTTAATGAGATCAGGGAAATAACATGATAAAAACGATCTGTGTCTAAGAAATACCTAAATTTGTGGTAAGAAGTTTTATGAGTTACATCGTGAGCTCCAAAAACACTGCAAGAAGCTAGGAAGTGGACAGAAAGGATTCTCTCCTGCAGATTCAGAGACCCAGCCCACATCTTGGTTACTGATTGGCCTCTAGAACTGTGATTTTTTTTTTTAAGTCATTGTGGAGTAACCCTAGGAACTTAGAAAGGAGGCAAAGCAGAAACACAAGAATGCAATAACATGAGCCAAAAGATTAAGAGAAATGAGATAGTTAATTGGTTCTGATACACAAAAGATGAGAAATTCCTGAAGACAAAGGAAATTCACTAAGGATAAAGAATGGTCTCTGACTTCTTGACCGAGAGATCTTACTATCTTACTAATCTTACTATCAACTTCACCATGGTGTAACTTTTGGTCTGCTTCTTGATCAGTAATGAATTTCCTTCATAATTTAGTTCACGCTCCAAACTAATTCATGTCACTAGTTCAAAGATCTCCCACCTGTATTATTACTACACATTTCTAATCATTCTCCCTACCTCCAAGTCTCAATTCTTCAAATGAGATAATTTTCTAAAATACTTTAATCATGTCAATGCCTCAAGTTATAAAACTTCAATGATTCACCAAAACCCAAATAATATAGTTCTTTGGCTTGGCATCAAGTTCCTTGTAATACCATCCTGTCCATACAAGGAAGCCTCAAGTCAAACGGGTCTACTGACACACACAGACAGGTTTCTTCTTCCTTACACAAGTCTTACTTCACACAGTCTTTCTCAAGTTTTCTGACCCTCCACACCCAGTTTCCTGAATTCTACCCATTCTTCAAGAAGGCTTAGGTTGCCTGGTGCGATGGTGCATGCCTATAATCCCAGCAATTTGGGAAACAGAGGAAGTAGGATCACCCAATTCAAGGCCAGAGGCAACCTGCGTAACTTAGTGAGACCCAGTGCCAAGAAAAGGAATTGAATAAGGGGTTGGGGGTGCAGCTCAGTAGTAGAGCACTTATAATGTATGTACAAGGCCCCAGGTTCAATCCTCAAGTACTATTTGAAAAAAAAAAAAAAAAAAAAAAGAAGGCTTTGGTTGAGGGCTGGGGATATAGCTCAGAGTGCTTGCTTAGCATACACAAGGCCCTGGGCTCAATCCCCAGAATCACAGTAAGTAAACAAACAAATACATAAGAAGGGTCCGTCTAAATCTCCTCTTTGACAAGTACCTGATCATTAAGACCTAACAACAAAGATTTAGCACTTAATATTAGATTACATTGTCATTCTCACGTGCCTGTCTTATTTTTCTAAGCATGCTCCAATCATCAAAAGGCATATGTCGTAGTTTATGCTTATGTTCAAACTCATTTTATATAAAAGTAAATCACAGTACCTCCCTAAAATAAGACTGCCACTTACCTCC
>VMDO01004257.1:28762-128376 GCA_007922755.1 Pedetes capensis
CTGGATGGGAGACCGCCTGGGAACACCAGAAGCTGTAGGCTTGGGAGAAGGACCTGGCAACCCCCTCCCAAAAAATCTATCTGCCATTGAAAACCCTATGAACAGCAGAGAAGCACTGACAATAGTGTTTCCCCTGTTGTACAGAGGGTCGCTATGAGTTGGATACCGACTCGACGGCACCTAACAACAACAACAACAACTTACCTCCAACACTTTGTCTTCGCCTTCTCTTATATTCACCAGGAGTTTCATATTCACCTTCTTCAAAGCCTTCCAGGGATGGAGTGGCACAGAGACCATCAATACCCAGCATAGCAGGTATCTTTTCCAGGATAAAATCTGGTACACGCCCTAAATGAACATGGTCATAAGACAATGACTATCCTTCCTTTGCACTCCCCAAAATGTGTCAACAACAGCTTTCTAACAGCTATCTTCATAGTTTACTTGGAAGAAGCTGGGATCTCCCTCATTAAAACAAATCCTATTACTGAGTAACGTAATGACATCTTACCAATATCTGATGCATAATCAATAAGAGTCTGTACTACAGCAGCCTGCAGTCGTAGCTTTTTTTCTGTGTTAGCAGACATCTTTTCATGTCCTTCACTTGTCTGAAGAAGATTGGGTGCAAATATTACTGCAAGATTGCTGCTGTCCATCTTATTCTCCCTGGATCTTAAATGAAACATGTTTTATTAGAGAGAGAAAAAGGCAAATGTACAGAAAAATAACATATTGAGCACATTTTGAAAACCTTTTATCAGTCACAGATGCAAGTCACACAAATCAAAATACAGTAACTCCCATCAATCCATCTATATAATTTGCTTGAACATAAGAAAGTAAGAAAAAAGCAAAAAGTAGTAAGGGTATACTCAGTGGTAGAACCTGCTTACTATGCAGAAAGCCCTGTGTTGGATCCTAAGCACAACATAAAACAACCAAAAGGAACAGAAGAACCAAACATACGTGGCCTCTCTGTATTTAAACATGTATCATAAAAATCATGCCAATCAGAGCCCAGAGTTTGCTTTTCTACACAAATTAAGCATGTTTATCTTATTTTCAAAGCTATACATAGAAAACTGGAAGAAATAGAATGTAGTAAGTATGTAACAAGCGGATTTACTAGCAGCAGCGAAAAGGGGAAATTTTTAAAAAGTAAAACACAAATACTTTAAAACACAGTAATGAGAAGTCATTCAGTGGACATTCAATGTTGTAAACACCAATAAGCCAGGGTGTTCATAATACTACAAGATAGCAAGAAAATATGAAATCATTTGGTACACTATTTCTTAAATTATATCAGGTATACTTATACTAAGAAAATAACTTTTTAGAAAAATTTTCATTCCAAATGAAATTTATTATCTACAATTTATTATCTAAATCCTTTGATAGTTGAGAAGTTAACTCTCCTGAAGACTTAATTATCACTCACCTAAGAGAAACATTCTTGAGGAAGTTAAAGAAGTATCTTAATATATCAACAGTATGATCAGCCATGAGACAGGAAAGCAACAATGTAGCCTTATTCTTCTCCTCTGCTCCCAACTGTTGAGCTTTGAAAAATGCTTGGTGCAAATCAGCTGGGAGAATGGGCTCTGGCAATTCCCTAAAGAACTGTTTAAGAAGTCCTGCAATATCACAAGGAAGTGCAGAAGACAGGCAACCTTCACCATGATCCAGTTTATTCTGAAATAAATATAATAACGTTGAGCATTCTGGAGGCTTAAGCATTTATTGCAAATAAAGAAACATGTACCATATCTAATTAAAGGGCTTTTTCCATAAATTTCTCTTAAGTTTTGTTTCAGTGTGTGTGTGTGTGTGTGTGTGTGTGTGTGTGTGTGTGTGTGTGTGTGTGTGTGTATAAGTCTTCTGGCAGGCTAAAAATAATAAAACTGAAATTTTTTTTTTCATTTCATATAGTACTTTATAGGAATGAGGACCATGAATTTGAAAGTACTCTGTAAACTCTTAAAGTACTATGTAAAGATAAACATTTTCTTTTTTTTCCTTTTTGCAGTACTGGGGGTTGAACCCAGGCACTGAGCTGCACCCTCAGCCCATTTTTTTCCTTTTTAGACAGGGGCTTGCTGAGTTACACAGACTGCCTCTGGTCTCGAACTTGCGATCCTCCTGCCTCCACCTCCCAAACCGCTGGGATTACAGGCATGTGCCACCGCACCCGGCTAAGATAAACAATTTCTTTTGAAAAAAAGATTCTTCTGCCAGGAAAAAAGCTATTTGCAAATTCAATTACTATCAATTATTCACATAATAGTTGTAAATATTTCAACCATAAAAACCAGACCAGAAAATAGTAAAATGGAAAAACTACAGTTCAAGAATATGCTTACCTTTAGTGCCTTTAGACGAGTAACAGACCCCGATTTCCTAAAAAGCCCTTCTGTGTGAATGTGCTCTTCTAAAGATGTGCAAGCATCAACAAGAAAGCTGAAAGAGAAATTTTTTTCAAGTGACCAGATACAAATCTTACCAAACTCCACACTGTTGCCAAAACACATGAGCAGGCCAAATATTATACACCTTTCAGAAGCTCTACTGTCACTAATCCTTTTAATCCTTGTGACAAATATGACTTTTAGTTGACTTCCTTGCTTCCTAAATTATTCTCTAAGGCACATCTTTTCGCTCATACCAACTTTGATGTGCCTGCTCAAGTCTACATTCTTTTCAATCCTACTCTATTTCTCTGCTTCCTTTCATAGCACAAAACTTACTTTATTTATCGCCTCCACATCCTATCCCACTCTCTACTCAACCTGCCCCAATCAGACATTCATCCACATTACCAGCAAAGCAGCTCCCATTGAGGTCCCCAATGGCCTTTGCCTTGCCAATTCATTGTCCTCATACTGCTTGACCCAGCAGCATTTGAAACATGAGACTTCTCTGCTCACAAATACTCTTTTCACTACTCTCTTTGTTTTCCTGCTGTTTCCCTAAATGCTCCTTCTGAGACTCCTTTTCTGGTTCCTCTTCTACCACATATCTAACATGGTGGAATGACCCAGCTCTCTGTCCAAAGCCTTCTTTTATCTACTGTTTCTCCATGAGTGACCTTGTATAGTATAGCTTTACATAGTTATCATCTATAAATTTGCTCAAAAATAAGATAAAGTAGCTGGGCATGGTGGTACACATCTGTAATTCCACTGACTCTGGAGGTGGAGGCAGGAGGATTGCAAGTTCAAGGTCAGAGGTAGCCTGTGTAACTTGGTGAGACCCTGTCTCAAGATAAAAAATGAAAAAAGGGGTAGGGGTGCAGCTCAGCAGTAGTGTGTTTGCAAAGTATGTACAAGGCCCTAGGTTCAGCCTCACCACTACCATAAAAAAAATAAATAAAATAAAATAAATATATAAATGTTAAAGTTTTTCTCATCTCAATATTATTCCTCAGAAAAGTAGGATATATCTCAGTCCTTAAAGCCCTTCTTACTAAGGGGTAGATACTCGATTTTCTTATTCTGAACAATAATTGCAACCAATGTTAGCTTTAGACACTTAGATAGCAGCTGGCACCAAGCAATTAGAATATATGGCAGCTACAAATTACACAGCTGTATTGGTGCACAGAGGCTGTATACAGACGGTAATGGACAGTTATTGCTTTTTTAAAGGAGGTCAAAAAATTACAACAGAGATTTAATCATTATTCCTAGGTATACGACTTTGCAATTACAAATGTTGAAAATTATTATACATTTTAATTATAGGAAAATGAAGTCATTCATAGGTCATACAAAAAGCAAAGCAGTAAGTAGTTATCTTAGAAAAATTGTGAATCTATACCTAAGGATGAATGGAAGAAAATTTTTACTGGGGGAGGAAGGTGTTCAGTAAGTGCTTTTTGAATGATGAGTCAATTAAAATACATTATTAGATAGGAGTAGACAAAGAGAACCCTACTTAGTATAGAGGGGAAATGAATTAACAGAGAAGATAGATAAGTATATTATTTAATCTGAGTTATGGCAAAAGAATTGGTATAGACCTGAAAACTCTTAAGTTAACAGAACAAAAAAATTTAATTTCTAACATTTACTCATTACTGTACATTAAAATTCAACCCTGGAAATGAGTACAAATTACATATTTACATTATGTGAAAGTTCAAGTCTTTTATTTTTTACAAGACGTAATGTTGAGAGACAAAATCATTTGCTGGTTTGAAACAAATGTGTACATCAATCAACTATTTATTTTTAAACCCTCTAAAACCGGTTAGAAATATTTACCTTCAATTCAAACCCTGCTTACCTTGGAATGTGTCCATATTCTGGTACAACAGAATGGGGCAACGAATTAAAAGATACTCCAAATATTTTACCCTAAAATAACAAACTCAGTTATTCTACCACAAATATTAGAAATAAATTTTCTTAAACAATGGACAAAGTAAAAATCTTAGGAATAAAAATGATACCAGAAATAAAGCTATCAAGCAAAACAAAATATTTCAAGTACAAATGGTAACAAATACACAATTATTAGACATGCTAGAGGTTGGCAGTACAAAGATGGTCAAGGTAGTCACTACCCTCAAACAATCCATGCATTCAGTCAGTCTCTAATAAGATTAATAAAATCATTAGTTAGTACTTAGTAAAGAAATTCTTAAACAGAATCTGGTGCAAACACGAACATTTCCCCCAAATACTACAGTTTCCTCCAGTGACCTTATAAATACAGACCTTATTTATGCTTTCCTTTGGTCACCTTACAAATACTAACTTACACAAAAGGCTAAGTCAGTTGACAAGCAAAACAGTAATTCCTATCACGCATTGTGTACTTTCTAAAATATATCAGAAGAGGTTATTTTCAGACCTGATATCTTTTCCACTCAGTAGAAGAATACTTTTCAAATCATGTCCTAAGGTACATAAGGCAGAAATTCTGCAAATATTTAAGATGAGTTTCATTTGTGTGTGTTGGTTTAAGGGAGTGTTTCTGCACACTCATGTATAAATAATGTGCCACTGACTAAGAAAGTTGTGGCTTTGCACTGGACTGAAAAATAAATTCAAGCCTCCCTATGTCTTTGTCTACAAAACTAAGTGGATATACCAAATCTCACATGTACTAATTGAGCTAAGGTGCACCTGCTCTCCATAAATGCTCTTGAAGCACTTATGATTAAGAAAATTTTATTTAATCTTATATTTACCATAGGAAGTCATTGTTTGTTGTTGCTGCTCTTAGATCATTTGGCATTGTTAATGATTCAACACAGTGACAAAATTTTACTACTCCTCTTTCAAGCACTTGGCTTCATTTCTTTGATGAATATTCCAATTTGAAAAGATGGTACAGTACAGTGCTGAAGAGATTAAGTTCCTAGAGGCCAAGACTGCAAGTTTACAAATCTTGGCTATGAGCTGGGGATGTAGCTCAGTGGCAGAGTACTTGCCTAGCATGTACTAGGTCTTGGGTTAGATCTCCAGCACTGAAAAAAAGAAATTAATTAATAAATAAGTAAATCAAGTTTGATAAATACATAAACAAATAAAGTTTTAAAAAACCCAAATCTTGGTTCTTCTACTTATTAGCTAAGAAATGTTGGTCAAATTAACATTCTCTGTCCCTCATATCCTCATACAGCTCTTAAGTCACAGAACTGTAGAAAAAAATCAAATGAATTAAAACATGTAAAATACACAGCAGCATCTGATAAGTAGTAAGTATTCAAAGGGTATTTTGTTTCTGTTACAATCATTATTTCAAGATGAACTATTTTATTTTTTTTAACTGCTAGAATAAAGAACCTTTAGTTGGGTCAAGATTTTCTTAATACTGTACAACAAAACTACAAAAAGAAATCAGATGCTACAGCTGATGTAAGTCTACAAGTGTCATGCATAATAGTGAAGGGAGTCACCTTATGTTTTATTATTTTTAATTAGCTTCATAAGTAACTGCTATAATTTAATGTCATAAAGTAGTATGTTTTCAAAATTTTATGCATTAGAATATCAAATTTATTTACTTATTGGTACTTGGGGGTTTAACCTAGGGCCTTGCACCTACTTTGCAAGTGCTCTACCACTAAGGTGCCCCCCAGCCCATTTTTATTTTGAGACAGGGTCGCACTAAATTACAAATGCTGCCTATGGCCTCGAACTTGTGAACCTCCTGCCTCTGCTGCCACAGGTGTGCGCCACTGTGCCCATCTTCACAATGTCATAAACATTTTTTTTCCAATACTTTTCTTTAAAAGTCTAAGAATTACCATTAGCTAACAAAGGCCAAAGAGAAAGAAAACATTTTCAACTTATCTATCCTGTTAGGTCACAACTTAAAACAGAATGATAGAGTAAGAAACTGAAGCTTAGTGAAATTAAACAAGGAGCCCATATTTACAAATTAAGTCTAGAGCAGGACTCAAACTCAGGTCTGTCTAAATTTAAAGAAGTCTCAATTTTTCTTGTTAAGAGACGAAAGAAAAAAGTCCATGTACAAATTCTTCCATATACAAAACCAGCCAGCTATATTTGAGATCTTGAAAAGTCAGTTTTACAATCAGAAGTTACTACTGTAATTTTTGAATATAAACAAACATGTTGCCAATAATTTGCAAACAACAAAACCAATTTCTCCGGAATTTATGAGCTGTAAAAAGAACACGAATTATTTTCAGTAATAGTTTTCATTTCCAAGTTATTTCTTTTTTAGAAAGGATTAACTAGTAAAAACTATGAAAATTAATCTTAGTACTTTTTGGCTCCAAATACTAGAAAGTATCAATAAATTAAGCACATACATTTAAAATAAGGTATCTTATATTCAATTTAGGGGCTGGGATTTAGCTCAATCGGTAGAGTGCTGCTCTGTACTCTCTGAGGCACTGAGTTTGATCGTCAGTACCACAAAAAAAAAAAAAAAAGAGAGAGAGAGAGAGAGAGAGAGAGAAAACAGGAGAAGGACCTGGCAACCCACTCTTGAAACAATCCCTAAACAATCATCCATAAAAAACCCTATGCATAGCAGGTAAGCACTGACATAGTGATGGGCATGGCAGTGTTGCGGAGTGCTTCTTTCTGTTGTACCTAGGGTCGCTATGAGTTGGACCTGACTCCACAGCACCTAACAACATATTCAATTTATTTTTCACAATAAAATTCTTGATTATGCAACAGATATTAAAATCTCACTCAAAATCCCTTTACCTCCACCACCAAAATATCATCAAAAGCTTTTCAATCATTCTACTCTGGCTTCTCAATTTGCTCATTAAAAAAATAGCTTTGCCTCAGGCCAGGTATGTAGTAGCTCAGTGGTAGAGCACATTCCTAGCATGCAAGGCCCTGGGTTCATACACAGCACTGCCAAAGAGGAAAAAGAAAAAGAAAAAAAGAAAAAAAGCCCTGTCTCCTAAGTACGGTATGGTCAGGCAGCAAGCAGCCTTGTTTTCTCAAATTGGTGAATACAAAAGTATCATCTGAAACCTATTTCTAATGTTCAGTCACACCTTTCTACATCCTGATTCATTTAGAAATCCACTAGCCCTCCTCACCCCTTGTCCCTCCACAAACCTGGTAGAAGGTACAGTCTGCCTCCCTCTGCATGCACTATTTGTTCAAAATACAATAAATTGGCAGTTGGGGATGTAGGGCTAGTAGAAGAATGAGGAAATGGGCGGCCCTGGGTTCCATCCCTAGCATGGCAAAAATACACAAATTGGCAATATCTTTTGACTGTCATGACTGAGAGATACTACTGTCATGGGCAGAAGTTAGAGATGCTGCTGAACATCCTACAGTTCGCAGGATTCCCCCTTCCCTTTCTCTAACAATTACCTTGTCCAAATTTTCAATAAAGCTGGAAATTCCTGCAACTTTCAATGACCAAAAGTTCTTTTTAAAAAATCAAGAATGTTATTCTTCACATAGCAACAAGCGATCACATAGATTGAATGACGCATCTATCCACATCTTTTCCTGATATAAAGACCTGGTAATAGGTGATGGTATCGGGTTGTGCCCCTTCCGTATGTGTGTGTGTATGTGTTAACCTAAATTCCTTTCCCAGAACTTACCCCTATTTCCGCGGCTGCTGTTTCCTGTCTCCTGCGATTGCGCTGGCCATGGCCACCCTTCACCTTAATGCCATAGACAGCCCGAAGCTGCTGCAACAAGGCCAATCTGACCAACCTTTGATCCCACATCCCGTAAACGTCGTCCACTCTGCGAGGTAGGCTCTGGGTCTTGACTCTCGTTCGCCACCAAGTCTTCCCACTTCCAAACACTCTCAGGTTAGAGCTCCGCTGGGCTGCCTTCCAGCCACCTCTGACACTCCTCTGGCCCCGGGCTCCGGCCACTTCCACGGCTTTCTCTCTATCCTCTACCCACTTACGCACACCCTCTTCTCTTGCCCCTTTGATCCAGCCACACCTCACTCTTCTTTCACTCACACCGACCTTCTTTCTGGTCGCTCGATCCTTTCAGCCACTTACACAGACCTCCTTTTTTCCTCTCTGATTCTTTCGGTTCCTTGTACCAATGCCTGCTGCTAGCTTCTCGCCACTTCCGGTCACTTCCAACGATCCCCCTTTCCTCCAAATCTCACTTTGCCCTCTCCACCTTCCTCTGACATGCAAAGATGACCCTTGCCCTCGCTCCTGCAGTCCTGGATGGCGTAGCCAGGAGATTGTCTCTCGACCCCAGCAACCCCCGCCCCAGTCGGGCCGCCGGACCAGCCGGCTGCTCAGGGCCTCTTCCAGTCCCGGTCCCCGCCCGGGCTGGTCACCGACGTCACCTCGTTTCACCGGCTGCTCCTACTCTCCCCCATCAGCCTGCTCCCGGCGCGCGGCCTGCACATCCCGGTGCGCCCGCTAAAGCCAAGCAGCCCTGCTCATGCCTCCGCCCCACCTCCTCCGCAGACACACGAACCACCGCAGCCCTCCCACCGCAGTCCCAGCCCAAGCTCAAAAGGCAGCGCCAAACAGCCCTCCTCATCTGATTGGCCCGATCCTCTTTTCAAAATCAGGACCTCAGAGGGTGGCCAGGAGCTGCCTGTCTAGGGAAGATCGGGCGAAGGGATGAGCACATGGGTGTGGTGGAAAAGCCTAAGGAATATAAAAGGAGAATTTGCTACTTGCCATATTTCTTGGAGAAAAAAAATACTGTGTAGAGTGTGTCTGAATATACCTGTGTCGCTCTTTAGACAATACATCCAGGAAAATGCAATAGACACCTCATTGTCCTTTTTTCGACACCGGCTGAAACTGAAGGTCCTTTCACGGAGAAAAACCGGTTCTACGGAACCCGAGGTGAAACAATTTGAGTCAGGATTCGCAAACGCTGTTTTTGGTAACCCTTCCCCTCGGCTGTTGGTGGGAACTCAAACAGTAGAAATTGGTCCTTTTTACGGGAATGATGGTAATGTTCAAATCTTATTGTATAGGTAGTTAAGCACAACAAAGACTTGTCATGAGCGAGTAGAGTGTGGGAAGAATAGTTAAGTCTGCGCGAGGCAGCTGCTGCAGAAACTTCATTCATTCCGTGGGATTTAGGGTTAGATGACCCGGAATCCTCCTTTTACCCCCATCTCCCGCACCTGCAGCAACGTTGAAACCTTGGTTTTTGGTTGACATGCAGGACTGCACACTCTTAGCTGCTGTCCCCAAGCTGCTTTTTCATTCTCAAACGAGCAGTCCCATCGGATTAATTCTTTTAGGGCCGTAGACTTGGACTCAGATCGAGGCGGTGCAGTATACGTTTATTTTCCGTCCCACCTCACCCCACGCAAACTTAACAGCAGTGACAAAACTTGATCTGCCTTATGCACTGTCTATCTCCATTGCCTAATAGTGCCAGAGACTAAATGATTATTTGCCTAACGAATGAATTTAAGTAGAGAAAGTTTTCTTAGAATCATTTTGCTCCTTTTTATTTATTCTGCCCTTCACAATCTAAACAAAGGTCTCTGAATGGAGGGATCGGAACAAAACGGAAGTTAAACATTTTGCTTTTATTTTTTACAGTAAAATGTGCCTATTATAATAATAGGATAATTATATAATAATATAATATTATATTATTATATTATTATCCTATTAATATAATAATAGGATAATAATGACCAACAGCCTTTCAGACTTTGAAGAGAAAAGAGATTCGGGACATTTATCAATAGAAGTGCACTAAGGAAAAGAATATGGTTCTGTGATCGTGTATAATAAAAGACCCTTGATGAGGGAAAGCAACTTAGCAATTACTAACAGATTTAAAGAATCAGGAGAAATTAACTTGGTAAACAGTGAAGGTGAGATGGCTGAATGGAGCCAGCGCTCAGGAGGCAAACACGGCATTTGGCGTTAGATGACCGTCAATTTTTAACAAAAAAATGATGCATTGGAGATAAAACTGAATCTATTCCTGTTCTTCTTGCTTCAGACATAACTTTAAAAAGTAACTTGAGCTGTCTACATCTTTACCCCTTCCCCAAACTTCATGTTGTTCTAGGTTTCAGATGGCTCAGATTTCCTTTTCTTAAAGACTCAGATCCATTCTTCAACATTAAATGCCTTTTTAAAATCTGTCTGAATCTTTTTTAAAAGTTGAACTCTTTGATATTGTTTTTTGTCTCTTTTATGATGAAAATACTGGCTCTTAATCATATTAGCATAATTGCTTATTTTGTTTATGTGTTCATATATACATATATGAAAACAATAACATAAAAATAACACTAAAGAATAAAAACAGAATAACGTTATGAAGCTGTTAAAGAACACAGAAGATTATAGCTATGAAGTAAAGTTTTAAAATCAAGGCACAAGAGAATGTGTATAGTATGTTACCTTTGGTGGAAGGGGGATTAGAAGTACACAAAAATAAACACTGTTAAGAAACAAAAATCTAATAAAAGTGGTAACTGTTTGTCAGTTTATGTATCACTGTGGCAAAATACTCCACCCAAACAATTTATGAGAGGA
Organism: Pedetes capensis; assembly: GCA_007922755.1. NCBI lineage: Eukaryota > Metazoa > Chordata > Mammalia > Rodentia > Pedetidae > Pedetes > Pedetes capensis. The sequence continues at coordinate 39,735 of VMDO01004257.1, forward strand.
AAAATTTATTGTGGTTCATACTTCAGAGGATTTCAGTCCATAGAGGCAAGGCAGGCATGCAGGTGGGGCAGGCAGCAGGGACTGTGGCACAGGACTTCACATCATGGTGATAAGGAAGCAGATTACTGGGACCAGAGGTCTTCGTAAAACTTTCCAAGGCCCAACCCCAGTGACCCACTTCTACAGGCTAAGTCTTACCTCCCAAAGTTCCATACCTCCCAGGACAGCACCACTAGCTAGAGACCAAGCATTCAAACACATGGCCTTTGGGGGACAGTTTAGATTCAAACCATAACAGTCACCAATAAGAGGAGAGCAAAAACAGCTGAGAGAGAGGATAGGAAAGGAAATTAGACCTCTTTGAATATATCTTGTTTTATAGTTTGACCTCAGAACCCTATAAATATTTGTCATCTTTAAAATACAAAATAAAAGGCAACTCCTACCAAGCACTGTGGTGCACGCCTGCAATCCCAGCAGCTCAAGAAGCTGAGGCAGGAGCATCACAGATTTGAGGCCAGTGGCAACTAGAGCAACTTAGCAAGAAACTGTCTCAAAATAAAAAATAAAAAAAGAGGTCAGGAGTGCAGCTCAGTAATAGAATCCTTGGCTAGCATGTGCAAGGCCCTGGATTCAACCTCCCTGTGCTGAAAGACAAAGCAGAACAAAATAAAATAAAATAAAATAAAATAAAAAGCAACTTCTGAAATGGAAAACAAACTGAAATAAGTGAACCAACTTTTTCACCTTAAACATTTGCATTTCTTTTGATTTTCTTTTGGGATGGCCTTGTTCTTAAAAGATTAGAAATTTTATGTATTACTTTATACATTATATAGTGCCTCTTTATAAGTTGTACTTTTTTGGACTTTTCTTTTGGACTTTTTTGCTTTGCTTTTTTCTCTTTGTTTAATTTATAGTTAGTTTCTTTCTTTCTTTTTCTTTTTTTCCTCAGCAGCCCTAAAAACTGGGCTTTATCATCATCTTGCTTAACATGTAAATAAATTGAGAAGTTGCACTGGTAATCAGTGAAACTCAAACCCCAAGTTTGAAACAAACATATGCTCTTATTTTATTTATTTGTGTGTGTGTGTGTGTGTGTGTGTGTGTGTGTGTGTGTGTGTGTGTGAATAAAGAAGCCAGTCTTCCTGGATTTGAATCATATCTTGGCCACTGACTGGCTGTTATCTTTATTTTTTTTTCTCCCTTTATTGGTAAATGTTGGTGGCATACAGAGCAATGCAGCAATACAGCATTGGCTTTTTCTATTATGCAACTTGTAGTTAATTTCTTAATGTTTCTGGATTCAGGTCATAGGCAGGAATGTTTTCTGTACTCCCAAGTTATAAAGAATACACTCATATGAATGCTTGTGCTGGGTTTTCTGTACAATTTTTTCTAAAACTGCTGTGGTTCCACCCTTTTATATTAGGTTTCTGATCTCTTTGGAATTTATCCAGTGTATAAAGTAAAGAGTAGAGCCAATTTTATCTTTTTTCTGTATTGCTATCTAGTCTTCAGCCATATCACTCTGGTGTCGGATCCTGTCAGATCTCAGAAGCTAAGCATGATTGGGCCTAGTTAGTACTTGGATGGGAGACCACCTGGGAATACCAGATGCTGTAAGCTTGGGAGAAGGACCAGGCAACCCACTCCCCAAAAAAACAATCAGCCATTGAAAACCCTATGAACAGCAGAGAAGCACAACAATAGTGTTTTGTCCATTGTACATATGGTCACTATGAGTAAGATACTGACTCGACAGCAACTAGCAACAACAACATGTAGTCCTGGGGATTTTTATTTTATCTTACTTCAGTGAATGCCCACATCTACTTCTAAAAGTAGCTAAATGCTAGTAGTGAAACCTATACAGTTTTTTGAATAGGAAAAGGCAAATCACCTTCAAGTATTCCAATAGATGCCCCCCCACGTGTCTGTCAGCTTGTGCTGTGAGGCTTGCATGTTGAGGTGATGCTGAACACTATGCTACCAGTATTTCAGATACCAGTAGGACCACCCATGGTGAAGAGGTTCCAGCTGCGCTTTCAGACTAAGCTAGACTAAGGAGAATGACCTGGCAGCTCACTCCCAAAACAATTAGCCATTGAAAACCCTATGAATAGCAGAGAAGCACTGTCAAATATAGTGCCAGAAAATGAGCTCCACAGGTTGGAAGACATTCAAGAAAGGATTGGGGCCGGGTGCAGTGGCACATACCTGTAATCCCATCAATTTGGGAGACAGAGGCAGGAGGATCACAAGTTCCAGACCAGAGGCAGTCTGTGTAATTTAGTGAGACCCTGTCTCAAAAGTAAAAAAAAAAAAAAAAAAAAAAAGGGCTGGGGGTGCGCAGCTCAGTGGTACAGCTCTTGCAAAGCATGCAAGCACAAGGCCTTGGGTTCAACCCCCAGTACCACACACACACACACACACACAAAAAAAAAAAAAAAAGGATTGGGGAAAAGTGTAAAGCCCTTGGGACTTCCTTTTGCTGATATGGCATGACTCAAAATGAGAAGAAACACAGTGACTGCAACAGTGGGCTCAAATATGAAAAATAAAAATAAAAGACCATGTGCATGGCCCAGTGGTGGGTGTTCCGTTCTGCTGTTCATAGGGTTGCTATGAGTTGGACCCAACTCGACAACACATAACAACAACACTAGAAAGCAGACATTTTCTGTAGATACTGTCTCCCCTAGCTCTCTTTTCTATAAATCAATGAAGTACCTGCCAAAGGCTTTCCTGAACCTTTCCCTTCACCGTCGTTTGAAATAAGATGATTTGTGCAACTTTCAAGTAAGGTGCTGAGCTTGCCTCTTTAAAGCTGAAATGATTGTTCTCAAAATCACTCTCTCTTGGGCTTGGCACATCTCATAGACACATTACTCTGTTTATTAATACAGCAGAAATATTCAGATAATAAAGCAGAAAGTTTGAACTTGGAAATAATCCAGTGATTTTCTCAGATATCACTAGAAGAGTGGCCTCTGGGGTGCTTTCCCTAGATCCTCATCCAGGGTGAAGGAGCTCCCCCTCCCACTCATAGGAACATAGACTGCGGATGCCTCTTAGCTGCATCCCCCTCTCAGAATGGCTCTGGAAAGGCGCCACCTCACCCCAGATGATGCCTCTCCAGGAGCAGTATGTACTCCTTGACTGCCAATGTGGGGGTACTGGGCCCCTTACCTCAAGCCAGTTGAAGGATGTCCCAGCTCCAGAACTTCCTACAGAATCAGTTGAGGCCCGTGTGGCAGCTATCACATCCAGCCTTGCAGTCTACCCAGCCATGCTGCACGCCTTTACTTGTGTCCTTCCAAGAACTCTCGCTGGTAAAACTCTTGAAGGGAAGTCTCCATCTCGGTTCTGCATTTCATGCACTCCAACATAACATGCAGGGTCAGTGGTTTTCCCTAAACAGCACTCTGAAATAGAACTTTACTACTAAAATAAGGTCCATAGACCAGCAGTATTGGTATTACTTGGACACTAGTTAGGAAAGAAAGGACTCCAATTCCACCCTGCATTTTTATAAGATTCCTGGGTCATCTGTCCGTACATTAAATTTTAAGAAGCCCTGGTCTAGGCTCAAAAGACAATGGCCTAAGCTCAACAATATTTCTTACCCTGGCCTTTTAGGTAAGGAAAACAAACAGTGTTTTGTTGTGCTTTATAAAATGCAAATTAAAGAAACAAAAAGTGGAGAGCATTCAAAGGGGAAACTTGATCTGCTGGTTAGACCATTTGTTTTTCATGTCATAGGCTTTTTTCTTGCTCTTGAGATCACCTTGTACAACATGCTGGTATCCAAAAGAATAGACCAGGACTCTTGTTCACTCTGAAATGACTGGCAAAAAAGTTTATCAAACATGTACATACAGTAAGAGCTTTCTGAGACTTGTGGATGAGAGATCAATGTACACTTTTCTTTAAGGAATTAGAAAGTAGTTTCTGTTCTGGAGCAAGATGCTCTGCTTTTTGTTTGTTTTTCCTTTTGGAGGCATGGGAGAAGCAAGTGGGAAAAAATGAAGTAAAAATAAATACATAAAGACTTGAGAATTTTTCTCTTTTATAAGATTGAGAAATGGACAGTTTAATACTGCCTTTAACCACAGTAATTGCTTGGTTAGATAAATTATGTACTAATTACGTGAGAGATGTCTATTAATTGATTTGGAATATGTCTAGGATATAATTTGAGAAAAATCAAGTCATAAAATTATGTATATAATTGCATATTTTATATGTGTATATGCAAAGAAAAATGCAGGGATATCCACAGTGGTCATCCCTGAGTGGTAACATTGCAAGTGATTTGCTTTTCTGTGCTTTTCTACTTCTACTGCCTACCTCTTCATGGGTTAGATTGTATCCCCCAAAAAGACACACTGAGGTAATAACCCCTGAGTATCTCAGAATGTGATCTTTTTTGTCTTTACTGATAAAATTAATTAGTTCAGTTAAAATGAGGTCATGCTGAGTCTGGTGGGCTCTTAATTCACTCTGGCTGCTGTCCTTGCCATAGTTTAGATCTTAAATGTCCTCAAAAGGCCTGTGTGTTAAAGGACTGGTTGCCAGCCTGTGGCGCTATTGGAAGCTGGTGGAACCTGGAAGAGGTGGGGCCTAGGGGAGGGAAATCAAGTTATTGGGGGTGCTCCCTTAAAAGGGATATTAGGACGCTAGCCACTTCCTCTCTCTTTGCATCTTCGCTACCATGCGATGAATAGGCTTCCTCTGCAACATGCACCTGCCACGCTGTGTTATTTTACAACCCAAACCAAAAGCAACAATGGCAACTGACCATGGACTGAAACCTCTGAAACTATGAGCCAAAATAAACCCTTCCTTCTTTAAAAGTTCATTGTCTCAGGTGTTTTTTCTCAGTGATGGGAAGCTAACACAATCCCTACAAGAAAAGGAGAAGAGACACAGCCATATGAGGGGAGAACCCCACACAATGATGGAGGAAGAGATTACCATTCTGATTCTGCTTGTCAAGGTTTTACAATACCACCAGAAGCTATGAAAAGTGAAATCTCTTCAGAGGACCATGGTCCAGCCAACATTTGCATTTCAGGCTTCTAGTTTCTAGAGCTGTGTGAGAATAAATTGTAGTTGTTGTAAACCATGCAGCTTGTGGTAATTTATTATGGTTGTTCTTGTTAGGTGTCATCGAGTCAGTGTCTGACTCACAGCAACCCTACATACGACAGGCGAAACACTATTGTGCTTCTCTGCTATTCATAGGGTTTCCAATGACTGAATGTCCTTTGTGAGTGGGTTGCTGGGTCCTTCTCCCAAACCTACAACACGTGGTATTCCCAGGCAGTCTCCCATCCAAATACTAACCAGGTCTGACCCTGCTTGGCTTCCAAGATCGGATGCCACGGTGGTACAGCTGCAGGTAACTTATTATGATAGCCCTAGGAAACTAATAGACACATGTTGCTAATGCACATGTTAATTAAAAAGTAGAGCCTTTCCATTTTGAAAATCAAATGGAGGTAAAAATAAGATAACACTCCAAGGCCAGCACAAATAGGGCTTCTCCTCCAAAATCCTCCCCAGTGGTTCTGGGGCACAGAGCTAGAGCCCCTGTCAGAAGCAGCTTCTATTTACCAGTTGTTTCCTCCTACTACTAAGTTCTTCAAGAAGGCAGGGGCCAGGTTCATGCTCACTTTCCACACAGAGTACAGCACAGCACTTTGAATAAAGTTTTCACTGAATGCTTGTTTTTTTCCTTTCTTTCTTTCTTTCTTTCTTTAAGACAAGTTCCCATTGTGTACCCCAGGCTGGCCTTGAACTCTTGATCCTCCTGCCAGTCTCTCAAGTGTTGGGAAAATAGGTATGAGCCACCATGCTCAGCTTCAGTGAGTTTGTTTTGAGTGAATGAAGAATTCCTATTAGCAAGAAAAGCTTTCAGTGATTACTCTAAAAGAATAAACAAAAAATGCAAAGAAAACAAAAATTCTACAAACATCTCAAGGATGCAAATTTAAAGGTGTCTGTATTTGGGATTAGAGAAGGTAGAGGAACCTATAGACAAATGTGTATATATGCACTGACTCCAGATCCTTAGTTCTATGGGGTATTAAAAAGCCAACACCTTGTCAAATAATTGGGGATTTACACCATTTTCCCTGCCATAGGATCTCTGTGAGCCTTTTTATTCCATTGTGCATTGGATCTTTTCCATATGAAAGGGAATGAAGCCATACTTCATAGCGTTTGACTGCTGGATTACTTTTCTATATTTCAAAGCACAGTGGTAGCTGGTGTTTGGGGAATGAAGTTTGGTGCACTCTGCAGTATTGTCATATAAACCCACCAGCAACACTCTTCAGGGCCACTCTGATATTTTGTAGGCTTTTCTATCTCTACATTCATACTATGTCACCAGGCTTTAGTCAAACAGGCCCCTGTGGTCCCTCAGATGAAGAGCTTTGTACTTAGGGGTGTGTGTGGGGGTGTGGGTGTGTGTGTGTGTCTTCATTAAAAGGAAGTGAAGAGAGAATAGGTATGAGGGAAATAATACTCAAACCTCTTCCAAAGCCAGAATTTCACCAACGCCCAAAGACACTAGTAATTCTTCCTTGACCTTTGCATAAGTAGACAAGGACAGAGTTTTATGCCAGTCTCCAGAACAAGGCAGGGATGGTATATGTTTTGTTCCCTAAGAAGCAGATGCTAAGATGCAATCAGATGTACAAAAGAGGTATAGGATGGAAGTACTGTGAAGGACAAATGGAAGAACTTAGGAGCAGGTAAGGAGAGCCTTTAGACCAGGGATATGGTTCAGACACATGTGAAAGGAGAGAGACAAGGCAAGATTGCATAGGAAAAACCTTAATTTATAGCCCAGTTCTAAGGAAATTTAGACAAGAAGTTCCTTGTTCAGATCGTATGTTGGAGGAGTTCTACATCCCACAGGATTGGGCGAGCACTAGTAGCTTTCCATCCTAGCCTGGGAGTAGCCCAAAGTGCAACTGCAGTGATGGATCCAGAGGACTAGCACCTAGGACTGTCAGTCAGCTATGCTCCTTGCATCAGAAAATCCTAGTGGTACATTTTTAAGATCATCATGGATTTGGAGGTCAGATAACTTGCGTTTGAATTCCGGTTCAATCACTTAGTTATGGGAAAGCTATCTACCTTGGCTAAGCCTCGAATTCTCATATGTAAAATGGAAATTATTAAAGTATCCACCTATACAAGTTGTTAGGAGAATAATGTGACTTGTGTAATATTCTTACCACTTTGTCTGGCATATCGAAGACCTCAAATAAATGTTAATTGTTTTTATTACAGATGGGCACAGCTGGTACTAAGTCAGAAGCCTCAGCCTTCAAGAGATTTGACAGCTGAATGAGATGCTAAAAGGTAGGAAGAAGCCTTTACTATATGTGCCATACAATGTGTGTAAACTGTCCTCCAAGTTGTTTTGCATGTGATCCTTTCATTCCACTTCCCAAAATGACAAAAGCCTTCACTACTACACGTTACTTCCACGTGCTTAACACAGGGAAAAGGCCAACAGCCTCATTTCCCTGCAGGATTTATGTGGCCAATGTGAGGTGCCCATTTGCAAGTGTCCCCTGCAGAGTTTAGTGTATTTATTTATTCTGTGTGTGTCCTACACATGTCAATAATGCTGTAAACTGAAGAGGCCTCCTGGATCAGTCAAGTAAATTACAGAATATTGAAAAGGTCATCCCAGTAAAGCATATCACTATAATTCATGAAATATATGAGGCATTAAAGTCTTAATGCCTTAACTTTTGATCAGAATTTATAGGCAATGAGAAGAATGAACTACCTGAGAGCATTTTTATGACCAAAATTAAAAGAGGGGTGGATTCACTTAACGAGCACCAGTAGACTTAATTCATTGAATTGCCTTCTGTGTTGATGGAATTCTGTCTCTGTGGGTCTTGATGTGGTGGGGAACTGTTCTTGCTTTGAAACCTTCCTGGAAGACTCAAGGAAAGACAGAAATGGGTGATAATGGAACCAGCTGATGAGGCAACTTCATACATTTGATACAATTTCATACAACTGGCCTGATGGTTAAGGCAGTGCTCATGGTTTCTCAAGGATATTAGACACTTGATGCATAGGTCTATGACTCTGACTGGCTCAAGTGCATGAGTTTTCCTTGCCAAATACACTTCCTATTCCACCTTTCTGGCCGTGGACCATGTGGCAGGACAGCTCTGCACATATTCTATTCCTCTGTACCACAAGCTGAGCAAAAGTGGCTGGTAAGAAAAAATAGTGGCTTCACAGCCCAGTAAAAGACTGGATAAACAGAAATATATGACCTATGCGAAATAGAAAACATATTCAGAATAAAGGATTTTATACCTACATGAATGCTGGTATAAAACAGCTGTGGGACCTGACCTAGAACTATTTCTAGGAAATATTCCCTAGGAAAAGTTACCTAGGGAAGAGGGTATTCACTTGTACACCTTAATAACTAAAATTATTGGTGCTGTTATTCTTTAGTATTTTGCAAAATTGAAATTATACTACCACCTGAGAAGCTCCACCAAGGGAAGAGGCAGCAAGCAAGCTAGTATTTATTGAGTGTAATATGGCTAGGCATTAATCTCCACAGCATACCTATGAAGTGATTATTAGCCTCATTTAACAGAAAAGAAAGCTGAAGTTAGGATAAGAAAATTGCGCAACATCCCAACTCATTAAATGGCAGAGTAAGACTCCAATCAGATCTGCCTTTCTCCAGTGCTCAGTCTTACACACACAACGTTGATCGTTGTACCTTTTCTACCTTTCCTGTGGGGAGTGTTGGGGACTGTCAGAGCCCCTTTGATCAAAACACCATCACTTTTTTATTTGAGTGACCTTCCTATCTAAAACCGTCTCCATCAGTGACCTCTGTGATCTCCTGTTAAGGGCTGTAGTTCTGACTTTCTTTTCAAACACAAGTTATTCAGAATAGGGAAATGCTTATTGTGAATAATTATTTCCAGCCCTTTAGCTTGTAAATGGTGCTTGATACCATCAGACTGTGAGTTACCTAGGGAAAAGAGAGCGGGCCATGTATAAGGAAATGACAAAAATCAACAGCTGGAGGCAACAAATACGTAAATTTATTCTAGCATTTTACTTTAGGCTGACCCAGTGATCTTTTTTGCTTTTTAGGAAAAATAAGTTCTAGATTTTAGGATGCACATACCTATCTCATGGTACTACTGGGAGAAGTAAAAGAGACATAGATGAGAATGCTTTGTAGTGTCAGTGGCTTGATATAAACAAGGTACAATGAGATACTATTTCAATTTGTAAATTAATACAAGTTTTAATGCTGAATACTCTTTCTTTTCCACCTGGCTCCATTCTTTTGACAATGCATTCAATATAAATGAAGAGGGAAAGATATGTAGACACTAGAAACAAATTACATTGGACAATGACCTGTTCTAAAAAACAATTTTTAAAATTTGAAACTGAAATAAATACATTTTGGGGAAAATATTGAATACATTCTTCTGATGTTCAACTTTTTTATTTTAAAAAATAGCATTGATATTTTTATCAATTTGATTTAAACATATGGTAATTAAGAACTATACTAGAATTTACCAGCAGAGGGGAGTAAAGGAACACAAAACAATTTTTGGTTTAGGGTAATCAGGGCAGCAAAGTCCTCAAATCTATGCTTTTTTATTAGCCAGTGGATCACTGTGAGCACATTAAATTTTACTAATAGCTCAGTCTTTAATGGAGGACAAGTAAAACCTCTGTAGGTCACAAAGATATTGACTTTTGAACAGAAGTTATAGGAGATGAGAATGAGCTACCTCAGTGGTTTTTAAAATTATTTTTTATTTTTTATATTTTTAGACAGATTATCCCTCTGTACCCCAGGCTGGCTTTGAAATCATGATTCTTCTGTCTCAGCCTCCTGACTCATAGCGACCCTATGTAGAACATAACGAAATACTCCCCAGCACTGTGCCATGCCCAGCACTATGTCAGTGCTTCTCTGGTATTCATAGAGTATTCAATGGCTGATTCAGGAATGAGCTGCCAGGTCCTTCTCCAATTTTTGTAGTACTGGGGATTGTACCCAGGGCCTCAGAGAGCACAGAGCAGCACTCTTCCAACTGAACTAAACCCAGTAGAGTGCTTTCTCTGTGCACTCTGAGGACCTGGGTTTGATCCCTAGCAATACAAAAAAAAAAAAAAAAAAAAAGGAAGAAGGACCCGGCAGCCCACTCCCGAAATAATCCCCAAAACAATCAGCCATTGAAAACCCTATGAATAGCTACATAGGATTGCTATGAGTCAGAATCGACTCGTTGGCACCTGGCTCCCTCAGTGTATTTTTATGGCTAAGTTTCCCCAGTTTGAAGTTTTATTTTTCATATGTTTTGAAACTATAGTGAAATCAGTTATTATACTAAAATAAATTTCTTGTTTTATTTTTCATGTCTATTTAAAAATATTCATTTAGAATAAAATTCTGGCAAAATGCATTTTACAGGCTATTCTTTGTCATTGTGGATGAAAAATTTCAGTTTCACAAATTGAGTCTTAGATATACACAACCTTCATTTAGATGAAGAATGGGTGTGATTAAAAATGTTCCAGAAGTATACACACACATACACACACACATACCCCTTTGAGAATCTAGTTATATACCTCTGGATGGACACTAGGTGATGTTCCAAAATCTCTTTAGGTCTTAAGGAAAGATGACTTTAGAATGCATGGACTCTTACCTAGAGGGAATGGATAGCAGCAATCATTGTCAGCAACCTGAAATGTATACTGAGTGATTTTCATCATAGATTAGAGACACCAAGATGTAGATGAGGCTACTTCCTTGAGGGGAACAATCCAGTTTGTGGAGACAAATGAGAATAAATTTTGCAAAGTGACATTTCTTGTAGGAGAGATGAAGACTAACCAGCAGCAAATGAGAACTCCAATATATAACAATGTTATTATTCCAGCTTCTTTCTCACACATATTTAATCCATAGTTCTCATAGGGTGGTGACCAGAGCTTTGGGTTCTCACTAAACAGTTATGCTTTGGTAATGTCAGAGGAAAAAAAATGTCAACTTTAGATTTCATTTCAGTGAATTGTCCACTTATCAATCTTATCTTCATTGGTTTTTCATGTGGAATCTAGGAGTAAGACCATTCTCTTTGCTTTAGTGGATATACTATATATGTTGTTAGATACCTGGCTTAGCAATCTTAAAGTTCTTTTATTCATAATGGTATTTTCCAGTCTCAGAAAACTATGTATTGAGAGAAACACTTGATATCTTATCCATGAACATATCATGGTTCCACAATGTGTTGGTGAAATAACCTTGATTACTGGTCTCAATGAGTGGTCAGCGGATCAAACAATGACAGAGTCCTCCCTGGGTCTGCTGGAGAGGGCCTGATGGAGAACATGAAGTGTTCCAAGCTGGGCTTTGAAGACAGGGTAAGAATTAGATAATTAAAATGGGAGGTGTGCAAGCAATCCAGCTAGGAGAAAATACATAGCAAGTAAGAAAACAGGTATAAGCAGGGCGCTGTGGCACATGCCTATAATCCCAGTGATTCAGGAGGCTGAGGCAGGAGGATATCAAGTTCGAGACGAGAGGCAGCCTGAGCAACTCAGCAAGACCCTGTCTCAAAATAAAAAATAAAAAAGGCTAGGATGCAGATCAGTGGTGGAACAACTTGCTTAGCATGAACAAGGCCCTGAGATCAACCCCCAGTACCAAAAAAAAAAAAAAAAAAGGGAGAAAAAGAAAACAGGAACGATGTTATAAAGTACCTGATGAGTTATAAGGAATGATGAATAATGTGAGGGTTTAAGAAGCAGAGCTCATTTCATCTTCCAGACCTGAAGGATGCCCTACTGGAAAACAGGGCACAGTGGCTCACTCCTATAATCCCAGTGACTTGGAAAGTAGAGGCAGGTAGATTGCAGAGTTAAGGCCAGAGGCAGCTTGCGTAATTTAACAAGACCCCTGTCTCAAGATAAAATATAAAAAACAGGCTAGGGGTGCAGACCACTGGTAGAGCACTTGCAAAGTATGTATGAGGCCCTGGATTTACCCCTAAGTACAAAAAAACAAACAACAACAACAAAAAAAAAAACAAACAAGCAAACAAACAAAAAACCTTTTTTAAAAAAAAAAGAAAAAAAGAAAATGGAAATGGTCATACATCTAACTGATATACCTGGAAGCAACTCCAGGAGGTTTATCTCTCAATTAATAAATATAACAATGTGTAGCTAGGGGTAGGTCTACGTCACAAGTTTGAGGGATAATTGTGTGTCACATCTATCACTACAGTGGGTATCCAATCACCATTACTCAACTTTTCATGACCCTTTTCATTAAAGTCCAGTTTAGGAATACTGTCCTCCTGACAAAAATAGCAGTTAGTAAACAGTGAATGTTATAAATCTCAGTGTTACACATAAATATTATTATTATTTTAATAATAAATATCAGCATAAATCATATTGTATTTCCCTATCACTTTCATAACCCTTATGCTAAAACAAATCCCTTGAAGCTCATAAAAATTGTTCATTTTTTGTGTATGTGTGGTACTTGGGGGCTGAACCTATGGCCTTGCACATACTTTGCAAGTGCTCTAACACTGGGCTGCACCTACAGCCCATTTTTAATTTTTTATCTTGAAAAAGGGTCTCACTAAATTATGGAGGCTGCCTGTAGCCTCAAACCTGCGATCCTTCTGCTTCCATCCCCTGAGGTGCTGGAATTACAGAAGTGAGTCACTCCACCTGGCCAAATTGTTCATACTTAAGCCTTGACTATAATTCTTTCTGAAGGGAGAGTTGAGGCAGTGTCCCATGGCCCAGGCTGGCCTGGAATTCAATATGTACTCCAGGGTGGCCTTGAATTCATGATCCTACTGCTTTCACTTTCCAAATGCAGGGATTACATGCATGCACCACTACATCTAGCTTGGCTGTATTATAATTCTATATAACAAATCTTTTCTATTTTTCTCTAGCCACAAAGCATAATGCAACTTATAGCTATTGGAAAGTTTCTCATTAAAATCATTTTAACAACTATTAATAATTTCCTGGGTTTCTGTCCTGGGCTGGACATAGGTACTTTTTTTTGCATCATGGGCCCAATAACTTAAATTTCAATGTCAAAGGAAACAAATATCTTTTGTATCTTATGGCAATTTTTCCCTTTTGTGAAGACCATCATATTTATAGGAGGAGGGGAATGATCAAAATAAAATATTGAGTTACATTTTCACATAAAGTTATTTATTTGGCAGGCCATATGGGTAGCTAATGTTAGCTAGTGACATGGTTGCCTTACAGTCCAGTAATCAATGGACTCCTATTTTGCTAGGAAATCATAAGGAGCAACGCCTATCAGAGTTCTATTGTTTTTGGCTCATTCAAACTAAAGGTGACTTTTACATAAGATTTGATTGTTGTGCACTGATAAGATAGGGGTTGTAATATTGGCAATGGGATATATATTTCTGTATTATTTTAACAGTGGAGAAAGATGTCAACCCATTTTCTATCTGTACTAAGGATCAAGAGACTTGCTGTAAAGTCCAAGGGGGAATGATTGCATTCACATAAGCAAGGTGCACACCCTAGAACATCTGTTCTTCCTACTTGCCTTTGAGGAAGAAGGAGCCCTCTTGCCCAATATTAATGTTTTCAATTGCGTGTTCAAGTCCATTCATGTTTCACTTCAGGATCTTGTTTCAATTTCCCCCCATCTCTTCCCTTTTCAATTTTTCCAGCTGTCCTGGTTCCCTCTGTCAACCTAAAAATGTACTCATCTCAGAAAGAAAAAAAAAGCAAGAGAAAATAAAACATAAAAGCTTTCTTTCAATCCTCAAGCTATCTCCCCTGCCCTCTGCCCTTCTTTTACAAACAACTTGAAAGAGTATTCTATCTTTATGGTTTTGAGTTTATCACCATCCTAGAGACCGAGGTTTAGATCAGTTGGTAGAGTGCTGCTCTGAACTCTCTGAGACCCTGGGATCAATCCTAGCACTGCAAAAAATGGGAGAAGGACCTAGCATCCCACTCCCCAAAACGGTACTGTAAAACAATCCTTCATGGAGCACCCTATGAATAGCAGAGAAGCACTGACCTAGTGCCAAGCATTACATAGTGTCAAGGAGTGTTTTGTCTGGTATACATAGGGTCACTATGAGTTGGACCCAGCTCAATGGTACCTAACAACACCAACACCACCCTCAGATAACTGTAGTGTGGGTCCTTAATCCACTGAAAATGCTCTTGCCAAGTTGACAAAAAACTGGTTGTCAAGCTCACTGGATAGTTTTCAACCATTCTCTCACTTTCCTGGCCAACAAGGGAGCTCTTTCTTTTGGATGTCTTCTAATCTCTTCTTTTGAGCTGGGATTTAGCTCAGTTGGTAGAGCGCTGCACTGCAGTCTCTGAGGTCCTGAGTTCAATTCCCAGCACCGCAAAAATGGGAGAAGGGCCTGGCAATCCACTCCCAAGACAATCCCGAAACAGTCAGCCATTGAAAACCCTATGAGGGTCGCTATGAGTCGGATACCGACTCGACGGCACCTAACAACAACAACAACAATCTCTTCTTATGTTGTTCACTGGGGAATGCTGGGTTTCCCCAGAGTTTTGTCCTCAGCCTTCTCCTTCCACCCTGCATGGTGTTCTGAGTGATTCATTCCCTCCCACAGCTTCGCTTATTTCTCAGTGGTGACTTCCAAATCTATATTGCTCTGCTTCAGACCTCCTTGTGCATCTCAAGTCTCACTTTTCCAATTTTCCTGACAAATAAACATGTTCCTTTGTATATCTTACAGGTAGTTTACAACTTCTACCTCTTTGTCATCCTCTTGGTGTCCACACCTCAACAACTTGCTTATTGGACTTCCTATTTTCTCACTTCATTTGATGTCCTTACCAGCTGCTCAGCTTCCTACATCACAGTCTGAGAGTTTCCACGCACCGCGGTGCACATCTGCCATCCCAGCGATCAGGAGGCTGAGGCAGGAGGACTGTGAGTTTGAGGCCAGAGGCAGCCTGTGCAACTTAGCAAGACCTTATTCCAAAATTAAAAAACTAAAATAAAAAAAGGGCTGGGGGTGCAGCTCAACATTAGAGCACTTGCATAGCATGCACAAGGCCCTGGATTCAATCCACAGTACTGCAAAACAAAACCAAGATCAGAGAGTCATCTTGGATGCAACTCCTAAATGTCCTTTGAATCTGAGCCTGCATTAACATCCTTACTTATTCAACCCTTGCAAGGACAATCATGATTTCTGAGTTCTTCTCCTTGTCCTCAGGCTTGTCCTTCTGTACCATCTCCTACTGACATTTTACATGCACAGTGGAAGTGACAGTGTCTAGAGAGGATGCCACACCAGATTCTTCCATGCCACACAAGGCCCTTCATATCTGACTCCTGACCACATTCAGGATCAGCTCTGCTGTTTCTGTTGTCACACTCCTTTGTGCTTTTGTCACACTCTACCACAGATCCTATACAAGGTAGATCTGGAAATCACCACTGATGAATAATCTGCGAGAGGGAATGATGTCACTCAGGCAGGCCATGGAGAGTGGGTGGAGACCGAGGAAAAATCCCTGGGGAGTCCTACATCTGTGGGAAACAAATGGTGGTTTCCTAAACTTGAATGCTCTTTTATCCCTTTGTACACTTGCACATCCAAGTCCCTTGGACCTTTCTTTTCTCCTTCTCTGTCTTAGGAATCTTATGCTTCAAGAATCAGTCCAATAGCCACCTTCTGGGGTTTCCTCCCCAGGCAGGTAAGCACCCTCTGCTTCACACTGCCATGTTGCATGGTACCTAAGTATATGTGGGCACTTACCATTGTTTATGTTATGTAAATATAACAGGTCATATCACATGTAAACACATTATTATGCATTTATAGGTCTGTCTCTGATGAGACTGTTAACTCTCTGATAACATGAAATTTTTTTTTAAAAAAACAAATTTGTCTCATCGGGGATGTAGCTCAGTGTTAGACTGCTTGCCCAGCATGCCCAAAGCCCTGTGTTTGATCCCCAGCACACACACACACACACACACACACACACACACACACACACACATTTGTCTCATCTCTCTCACAAAGTAGGTATTAAACCAAGGATGAGTGAATGAATGAGTGAATATACAGTAAGATATTTTAGTAATGAAGATTATAGGACATGGAAACTGATCCTAATAGTTGTGGAACCTTCTAGTCAAAAGTCAATTAATTGGGCTGGGAATATAGCTCAGTGGAAGAGCATTTGCCTAGAATATGTGAAGCTTTGGGTTCAATACCCAGCAGTGGAAAATTTTTTAAAAAGCTCACATGTATCAGGTTGGCTACTATCAGAAAAACAGAAAGTAACATATGTTAGCAAGGATATGGAGAAATTAGAACTCTTGTGCATCATTGGTGGTATTATATAAAAAAAAAGCTCAACCACTATAGAAAACAATATTTTAGTTCCTCCAAAAGTTAAAAATAGAACTACCATCTAATCCAGCAATCTCAGTTTTAGGCTTATATTTAGGAGAAGTGAAAGTAGGATCTCTAAAAGATAGCTGCACACCTATGTCCATAGTAAAATTATGCACAATAGCTACAGTTTGGAAGTAATACAAATGTCCACTGATTGATGGATGGCTAAACCAAATGTGGTTCACATATACAAAGGAATACTATTCAACCTTGAAAAAGGAAATCCTGTCATGTTGCTGTAACATAGATGAAGCTGGATGATATAATGCTAAATGAAATAAACTGGGCACAAAAAGATAAATATTGCATGTTCTGCTTATAAGATATATCTAAAGTAGTTGAATCAATAGAAACAAAGTACAAGTACAAAGTGATTGCCAGGATCAGAGCAGGGTAAAGGGAAATGGGGAGTCATTTTTTAATAGGTATAGAGTTTTGGTTTAGCAAATGAAAAAGTTCAAGAGATTGGTTGTGTAACAATATGAATGTGCTTAACACTACAGAACTGTGCACTAAAAAGTAGTTAAGATGGCAGACTTTATGTATTTTTTTACCATGTTGAATAATCCATAAGTGCACAATATGCAACACATTTTATATGGACTAGATGCTGAATGGAGGTGAAGGGTTGGCAGTCATCACTTAATAAGGTGGTACATTGTTGTGACGGAGAAATCTACTGAAGAAAAACTTATGGAGGGAGAGATTTATTGGCACCTCACAGCTAGAGGATCAGTTCATAATGTTAGCAGGACAAGTGGGACAGTGGTAGGCAGCAGGGGCCAAGGCAGATGACCTCACAGCATGGTAGATTAGAAGCAGAGGGCAGAAAGTGACTGGAACCCAGGCTCTAAGTAAAAACCCCTAAAGGTCCATCCCCAGGGAGCCACTTCTGCAAAGCTAAAATCCCACCTTTCAAAATTCCCACAGCCTCCACAAACAGCACCACCAGCCAAGGACCAAGCATTCAAACACATGTTCTTTGGGGGTTATTATTGATTGAAACCATGACAGTACAGATCTATTTTGAACACTTTCTTTGTAAAAACTAACAAAACACTACATAATATGAATAGCATATTGTATAAATATAACAATACAGTACGAATTACAGATGCTCCTTGACGTATGATGACATCTACATAAACCCATCATAAGTTGAAAATATTATAAGTTGAAAATGCATTTAATGTACCCAGCCTACTGCACACCCTAGCTTTGCCACAGAACACACCATACAGTTGTTCATCCTCGTGACTGTGGCTCATTGCCCACTGCCAAGCATCTTGGAGTAACATAGTGCACACTGTCAGCCTGGAAAAAGATCAAAATTCAAAAATCAAAGTACAATTTGTACTGAATATGTATCACTTTTGCACCATCAGAAAGCAAAAAAAAAAAAATTGAAAGTCAAACTATTGTAATTCAGGGACCATCTGTATAGTATGAAAAACAAAAACAAAAAAAAATTCCATTTGGTTTTTCAGGAAAGGTACTCTACCTTTCACTATATCCCTTACAGTTATGCTTTAAGTACCACATAATAAAATTCACTAGTAACAAACAAAGGAAAAGCCTTCCTGAGGCTGATAATCTAAAGAACATAATCCCTATACAGAAATTATTTAGAAAATTTACAAAGTTGGCCAGGTCTGGTAGAACACACTTAAAAACTCAGCACTCAAGAGGCTGAGGCAGTAAGATCAAGAGTCCAAATCCAGCCTGGGCTACATGGTAAGACTCTGTCTCAAAAAGAAGAAAGAGTACTTACAAAGACTTGCCGTAAAGGTGAACATGAAAGTGTACATATGGGCATGCGTAAGCACATCCACACACACGTACTGAGGCTTACGTCGCTTTCTTGATTCAGGTTTTTTGAGTAATAAAATAATGTTGAGAAAAATCATTCTATAAACGGCTTATGTTGAGAAAATGTTTCTAAAGAAGAAACCAGAGCCAAAATTCAGTGTCTCTACTAATCTTCATCGACTTAAAAAACTGACATAAAATCTCCAAATAGCAATCTCTAGTCATCCAAAAAATGAATCTCAGTTGGAGCTGATTCTTTGATCTTTAACATTTGACAGCAGGAAACATCTCAAACTATCCCAGTTGGGTTTCAGAAATTTCCTTTTTCTAAACCTACACACTTTTATCTCTCCCATGGAAAACATAAGTGCCAGGGGTGAAATTGAATTCAGGATTCTTCAGTGATTCCCTACCCTAATATGGTTCCCATTCCATCAGTGAATCTCCGGGGTTACTTCAAGATAAAAGCCTCTTAACTGCTGAAATGGAGCAGTTGATTCAAAGTGATGAAACTGACAAGGAGAGCATCTAGGCACAGAAAATCACCAACATGGTACAAATTTTCTCTCTATCCACAGCTACAAGGATGGGCACAACTCCCAGTTCTGGCTCTTCAGCCCTCCCAAACCTGCAGGAAGTACATCTCTGCTAGTCTGAGCCTTGCCATTTCTGAGTTGCCTTGGAGCTATAAGAAAACATCATTAACTCAATCTGTGTTATCCTGAAATGCTGAAAATAAAAATAGCATCTGAGAGGCTCCTTCCTTACATTCCTGTTATTTCACATAAAGGTTTTATTTTTCCTTGAGCTACTATCACCTTCTGGCCGTCTTCCTCATTATTGCTGCTCTTTTGAAATTTCATTTTGCATCCAGTACTGACTGTCAGTGTGCTTAGTGGGGAAGAGAAGAAATATCTTTCCCCTCTCTGTGCAGAGGCAAGACACGGAGGCGAGCAGACCCATCACACTGTGGGATCTCCTGCCCTGGGCCCGCATATGTTTATGCCTACGGCAGCAAGAAAAAGTGAATTCCTTGAAAAATCATTGAGAGTGGGAGAAATTGCAAGAGGTCAGAATCTCTGAAATCCCTTTGAAAGAATCTGGAATAAGAGCACAGAGCTAGGGAGGGTGGGCGTTTCTAAGACAATTGTGTGTGTGTTTGTGTGTATGTGGTACAAACACCTATACTAATGTATTAAATCTTTTTATTCATTTGTTTGTTTGTTTTTGTTTCTGCTTTGTGGTAAAAGCTTGCATAGAACCAGACAGTTGGTTCTTTTTCTCCTTCAGCACAGCATCCTGGGAACATTTTGCTCTGCTTTCTATTCTCAGCTGAAAGAGATTTCTTATAGGTAAGCACATTATTCCACCTTATCTATAAAGAATGGCCATGTAACTTATCACATAAACCAGGACACATTTCAGAGTCAAACTCGGCACAAAAGAGAGTTAATAAACATTAGTTGGCCTACACAAGTGAAAACAGGGACATGAGGGTCGCTATGAGTTGGACATGACTCAACAGCACCCAACAAGAATATACGGTGAACAGTTAGCCCCAGCGGTGGTAGTCATCTAAATCCAGAATTGGCCTAATTTGGTTACTCAGAGGGCTTATGGTAGATACTCGTTTCCCTAAAATACCCTGGAAACAAGCAAGAAATTATAAAATCATCAGGGCATTCTACCAGTGCTTCATATTACAGGCTTAAAAAGAAACCTCTTGTTTTCTTCATCTAAAAGCCCAGTTTATTAACAATCATCTATTATAATCTCTTCTCAATGCATTGATGTTGTTGTTGTTAGGTACCATGGAGTCGGTATCTGACTCATAGTGACCCTATGTACAACAGGTGAAACATTTTTGTAACTGCTTCTCTGCTGTTCATAGTGTTTTTCATGGCAGATTGATTTTTTGGGAGTGGGTTGCTGGGTCTGTCTCCCAAGCCTACAGAACCTGGTGTTCTCAGGTGGTCTCCCATCTAAGTACTAACTAGGTCCAACCCTGCTTAGTTTCCTAGATCTGACAGGATCACATGCCACAGTGGTATGGCTGCAGGCTCTTCTCAGTGTAGCCTCCATTTATTCACCTAGTTGCATCCTTGCTATACCTCACCTCACAGAACCTCTCCCAGTGGCCTCTCAGTAACGCCTTCAGAATCAGACTTGCTTTGGGCATTGTGATGGTGCGGTTAGTCAAGGTTACAGGTCTAAGACATTCTGCACCCTTGGTGGGAAGATCAAGGAAGTTACATGTGAGAATTAAAGAACATTGAACTGTTGTCCTGGTGAGATGGCCTGTGACTTCAGATATGAGGAACATGACACTAGCCTGGACTACAGTGGTCAGGGAGGTTCCCTGGACAGAGTGAAACATGTGCTGGGCCTTGAGGAAGATGCAGCAGAGTCACCTGAGTCTGGAAAGACAATAAGCACATGATCCATAAGGCAGAATAACAATGATGGGCAGGGGTAAGTGAGCAATTCTTTGCCAGGAAAGACAACATCAAAAAGGAAGAACAGTTGAAAGAGCAGAGGGAGGTCACACTGTGGAGACCCCTGAATGAGAAATGTGTCTTTGAAGAGGCTTGTCATAGGCAAGAAAGCCATTGTCAGCCTATGAGCAGGAGAAGGGCCAGGTAATGTGGTAAGAATCGTGTGGCCTAACTATGCTGACGGCCGGCAGGGGAAAAGTTTGGGGTGAAACCGCTGGAGTGGAGTTTGTTTAAAGAATCTAGATGTGACAACAAAAACAACTTCATTGCAGTTTTAGTGCTGTGCCTCTGCCTTCATCGACTGCATGTATATCAGATGACACCTCCTGACATATTACTTAAAATACCTCATTACTAATGCAGTCACATATCTTATCTTTGTTCATCATCACGTTCTCCTAGAAAGGATGTATTTTACTTTGGCACTTATGTAACTCACTAGACCCCCAAGAGCCTACATTTCATGGACCATCTAGCATTTCCTCTCAAGGAGGGATTTTGAGACACTTGTACCATTCTTCAATTTCCTTTTATTTATTCTGCTCACAATTTTGGGGGGTGACTTTATGCTATGTAAACTCTCACTGCTTCATAAATCTAAGGAGAAAAATAAAATGACTGGTCATATTTATTGTAGGGGAATCTAACAGGCAAAACACAGTGCTGGAATTTTGCTGAAGTCAGGGGGGTTTGGGGTTGGGAAGAGAATATGGCACAGCCTTTACCTTTCCAGCCTTGGAGTATTGTGAGCATTTTGGGTATTTGGGGGAATGTAAAGGCACACAGATGGACAAGGGCAAAGCAGTCAGCATGATGTCATGTGCAACATGCCCACTGCAGGCCTGCAGGTTCAGGTCCAGCAGCTATGTGACACCAGAACAGTCACTCAACTTCTCTGAGCCTCAGTTTTATCATCAGTCCAATGGTGGTATGACACCAATGGCACTCAAGTATTTTTCCTAAATTCTCTATGTCACAATTTTAGGAAATACCTATTTGACCATTTCTGTGAAATTTCTGTTTTGTTAAATACTTGTTCTTGCATGTTTGAAGTTCTGAACAAAAAGGTAAAAAAATTTGCTTTTTAAAAATGTTTTATAGTAAAGAATAAGTTTACTAAAGATAGTATGGGGCTGGGGTTTAGCTCAGTTGGTAAAGTGCCTCTCTACACTCTGAGGCCCTGGGTTTGATCCCCAGCACCATAGAAATGAGAGGAGGATCTGGCAGCCCATTCCCAAAACAATCCCCAAACAATCAGCCGTTGAAAAACCTGTGAATAGCAGAGAAGCACTGACACAGTGCCAGGCATGGCAGTGTTGGGAAGAGCTTTGTTTTGTTTTACACAGGGTCTGTATGAGTTGGTCCTGACTTGATGGCACCTAACAATAACAACAACAAAGATAGTACACCTTTAAGGAATAATCACAGGAAAATCTGAGTCACCTGGAGAAGCTTAGGTAAACCTGGAAAAGAAATTAGAAACACCTGAATTCTCTGGGTGGTTTGGCATAAGGAAATTTCTGTCCCTTAGGGAAAGGTAAGGGGCTGGGATTTAGCTCAGTTGGTAGAGGGCCGCTCTGCAGTCTCTGAGGTCCTGAGTTCGATTCCCAGCACCGCAAAAATGGGAGAAGGACGTGGCAACCCACTCCCAAGGCAATCCCGAAACAATCTGCCATTGAAAACCCTATGAGGGTCTGACTATGAGTGGGACACGACTCAATGGCAACTAACAGGGAAAGGTAAAGAAGCCAGAAAGAACAGAAGCACTTAGCAGGCTTTTAGAAAGAAGGGTTCCTTGGATTGACAGAGAAGATGGTGGGTACAAGAGAAGGTGGACGTGAGTGCATGGTCATTGGAGACTGAAGAGCAGGGGATCAGAGAGGAGTGGAAGGAGGGAGAGCCTGTGGAAGAAGAGCAAACGATGTGCTTTTAACGTAAATCTTCAGCCAGGTATGCTGGCATATGCTGTAGGAACGCTTGAGCCCAGCCTGGGCAGCACAGTGAGAGACCTCCCTCAGAAGGAGGAAGGACGAAAGACAAAACCCAGGCAGTCAGAAACTGGGGTCCCTGTGGACACCCTCCCCACCTTGGTGGCGTGGGCAAGGCTGTGCAGGACAGTAGTGGCTGGTCGGAGTGACCAAACGGCCCACAGAGGGTTCGTTGGGGGAATCCAGCTCGGCCCACACAGCAGTGGGCAGTCCCCCATCTGAGCCAAGACAGGGGACTCATAGAGTGAAGGGTCCAAGGGAACCAGGTCTGAGAGCACGGAGCCCAAGCATGGCTAATGGTGGGGTCCCCTGTTCCCTGCACCCCAGCACAGATCTCACAGGTTTGAGTGCTCCCTCCCTCCTGCTCTGAGGCACCCTGGGTATACTCCATGGACCAAACATCTGCCCCACCTCTGTGCCCCCAGAAGTCTGTGGGGCAACACACAGCCCACCAAACCATGAAACTCCACCGAGAGAAGCACTTGCTGCTGCCCAGACATTGAGCGCACCGCCAGGCTGACAGGCCGCAGGCTCCAGGAGTGGGCGGGGGCAGGACGCCAAGAAGGGTCTCCCCACCAAACACCACCGCAAGGAGGAAGGTTTTATCCCGGGGTTTTTCTTTCTTTTTCTTCTTTATCTATTCTATTTATTTATTTATTTATTTATTTATTTATTTTTTACTATTTTTGTCTTATTTTTATTATACTTCAATAAGATTTTTCTCTCCTCTTCTATATCATTTTCCCCTGTGCCTTACTCATTTTACTTTTATTAATTTTTAATTCTTACTCCACGATCTTTTTGCCCTCCTCTTCTTTCGTTGGTGGTATTGAGGCAGGGCTGCACCGCCACAGGAGAATGTAAGACAAATAAACTCTGGGCCCTTAACCTGGTATCTGTTAAAACCATGCTTTCAACAGGATTGTCATAAAGCCCTCCATTAGGCCACAAGGCCAGAATGTTCACAGACTAGAAGCCCCTTATGACTACACCAAGCTAGAACAGACAGGATTCAAGACAGCCACAAAAGGAGGAAGATGAGGGGGAATTGTTCCTGAGTAGAAACCCCAACCTGTCAATGCTGTCATTAAGCCCTTAGAATCAACTCATATGTTTTTCAGAGCAAAATCACAGTCACTTCATCATAATTAATCTACCTCTCTCTCTCACTCTCTCTCCCCCTCCTCCTTCTTTCCCCTGCCTCTTAGTGTTACTGAAAAACCTAAATAAACCCTCTAGCTTCCCTTGCCCCCACTCATCTATCAGTTTGCCACACTGTGGGGGCTTCCGTGTTGTGATGAGGCTGAGAGCTCTGCCACTGGTACCTCAGATATGAGCAAGGTTACCCATGGTGGACAGGTTTTCAGCTGAGCTTCCAGACTAAGACAGACTAGGGAGTAGGACTTGGTAAACCACTCCCGAAACAACTAGTCATTGAAAACCCTATGAATAGCAAAGAAACACTGTCAGATACAGTGCTGGAAAATGAGCCACCCAGGTTGGAAGGCACTCAAAAGACTACTGGGGAAGAGTTGCCTCCTCAAAGTAGAGTCTACCATGATGATGGAAATGGAGTAAAACCCCAGGGACCTCCATTTGCTGATGTGGCATGACTCAAAATGAGGAGAAACAACTGTAAACATCCATTAATAATTGGAACATGGAATGTACACAGTATGAATCTAGGAAAATTAGAAATCATTACAAGAGAAATGGAGCACATAAATATTGACATTCTAGGCATCAGTGAGCTAAAATGAACCAGCATAGGCCATTTTGAGTCAGACAACCATATGGTCTACTATGCTGGGAATGATAAATTAAAGAGAAATGGGGTTGCATTCATCATCAAAAAAGACATTTCAAGATCTGTCATGAAATATAATGTTGTCAGTGATAGAATAATATCCACACGCCTACAAGGAAGGCCAGTTAATATGACTATTATTCAAATTTATGCACCCACCACTAAGGCCACAAATGAAGAAAGGGAAGACTTCTATCAGCTTCTGCAATCTGAAATAAATCAAACATGCAATCAAGACATACTGATAATCACTGGTGACTGGAATGCAAAGGTTGGAAACAAACAAGAAGGCTCAGTCATTGGAAAATATGATCTTGGTGACAGAAATGAAGCTGGAGATCGCATGATAGAATTTTGTCAGACCAATGACCTTTTTCATTACAAATACATTTTTTGAACATCATAAACGGAGACTATACACATGGACTTCACCAGATGGAACATACAGGAATCAAATTGACTACATACGTGCAAAGAGACGATGGAAAAGCTCTATACAAAATGTCAAAACAAGACCAGGTGCTGACTGTGGATCACACCATCCACTTCTCATATGCAAGTTCAAACTGAAGCTGAAGAAAATTAGAACAAGTGTATGAGAGCTATGGTATGACCTTGAGTATATCCCACCTGACTTCAGAGACCACCTCAAATATAGGTTTAATGCATTAGACACAAATCATAGGAGACCAGAAGAGTTGTGGCATGACATAAAAGATATCATTCAAGAAGGAAGCAAAAAGTTCTTAAAAAGACAAGAAAAAACAAAAGACCAAATTACATGTCAAAAGAGACACTGGACCTTGCCCTCGAAAGTCCAGCAGCTAAAGTAAAAGGAAGACATGATGAAGTTAAGGAACTAAAGAGAAGATTTCAGAAGGCAGCTCGAGAAGACAAAAACAAATATTATAATGACATGTGTAAGGAGCTGGAGGCAGAAAACCAAAGGGGAAGAACACGCTCTGTGTTCCTCAAGCTTAAGGAAGTGAGGAAAAAATTCAAGCCTCGAGTGGCAGTAGTGAAAGATGCTACAGAGAAAATATTAAATGATGCAGGAAACATCAAAAGAAGATGCGAAGAATACACAGAGTCATTATACAAGAAAGAATTGGTAGATGACCAACCATTCTAAGAGGTTGCATATGAAGAGGAACCAATGGTGTTGAAGGACGAAGTGGAAGCTGCCTTGAAAGAACTGGCGAAACACAAGGCTCCAGGAATTGATGGGATACCGATAGAGATGTTTCAACAAATAGATGCAGCACTGGAGGTGTTAACATGTTTGTGCCAACAGGTTTGGAAAACAGCTAGTTGGCCAACTGACTGGAAGAGATCCATATTTGTGCCTATTCCCAAAAAGGGGATCCAACTGAATGTGCAAACTATCGGACAATATCATTAATATCACACACCAGCAAAATTCTACTAAAGATCATTCAGAAGCGAGTGCAGCAGTATATAGACAGGGAACTACCAGAAAATCAAGTGGGATTCAGAAGAGGGCGGGGAACCAGGGACATCATTGCTGATGTCAGGTGGATATTAGCTGAAAGCAGAGAATATCAGCAAGATGTCTATCTATGTTTTATTGACTATGCAAAGGCATTTGATTGTGTGGATCATAATAAATTATGGACAACACTTCGGAAAATGGGAATACCAGAACACCTAATTGTGCTCATGAGAAATCTGTACATGAACCAGGAGGCAGTTGTTCAAATAGAACAAGGAAACACTGAGTGGTTTAAATTTGAGAAAGGTGTGCACCAGGGCTGTATAATTTCACCCTATCTCTTCAATTTACACGCTGAGCAAATAATCCGAGAAGGTCGACTTTATGAGGAAGAACGCGGCATCAAGATTGAAGGAAGACTCATTAACAACCTGTGTTATGCAGATGACACAACTCTGCTTGCTGAAAGTGAACAGGATTTTACTGATGAAAATCAAAGATCATAGCCTTCAATATGGGTTATGACTAAACATCAACAAAACAAAAATCCTTATGACTGGGTCAGCACGCAACTACACAATAAATGGAGAAAAGATTGAGGTTGTCCAAGATTTTGCTTTGCTTGGCTCTATAATTAACACCCATGGAAGCGCAGTCAAGAAATCAAAAGACGCATTGCTCTAGGAAAAGCTGTGGCAAAAGATCTCTTTAGAGTATTGAAAAGCAAAGATGTCACATTGAAGACAAAGGTGCGTCTGACTCATGGCATGGTATTTTCAGTGGCATCATGTGGTTGTGAAAGCTGGACATTGAACAAGGGAGACAGAAAAAGAATTGATGCTTTTGAATTGTGGTGCTGGAGACGTCTATTGAATATGCCGTCAACTGCCAAAAGAACCAACAAATCTGTCCTAGAAGAAGTGCAACCAGAGTGCTCCTTGGAAGCAAGAATGGCCAGACTGTGTCTTACATATTTCAGACATGTAGTCAGGAGAGATCAATCCCTGGAGAAGGACATCATGTTTGGGAGAGTGGTAGGTCAACACAAAAGAGGAAAACCCTCCACCAGGTGGATTGACACAGTGTCTGTAACAATGGGATTAAATATAAATAAAATTGTTTGCCTGGCACAGAATCGGCAAGTGTTTCCATCTGTTGTACATAGGGTCGCTATGAGTGGGACTCGACTCAACGGCACTTAACAACAACAACAACAAGCTTCCCTTGATTTTGAATAATGAAAAATGACAAAAGCTTAGCCCACCGAGAAAACTAATACAAATCTACTCTCCCTCTGTTAATTGAGCAGCCTGTTTACCTCTTTGATCAATGTTAGCTCCCTTCAGTTCACACACTGAAGTCCCAACAAAAAAGCCTTGTCTGTCTTGTTCATAAAATATGGCTTAGTTTCATGTATGCTGTTTCTATGCCATAAGAAACTGCCATCTATATCATTGTGAATATTATCATTTTTAATTGATGATTACCATATTTCTGTACATGGCTTGTTTTTATGTTGTGGTTATTACTGTTTTTTGTTTCTGGGGATTAAGTTTACACATTGAACATGCTGCGTAGGTGCATTACCACTGAGCTACTCCCACAATCCCTTTGGAAGTAATTGCACCTTATGTCAGCCACAACTTAGTTCTGCTTGAACCATGGTGATACTTTAACTTGAAAAACAGGTGAGATAAGCTGCTAAGTGCATGACCCAACCCCAAGAAGACACGCCTAAGGAGAGCCTGGAGGGCCCTGCTCACCCCCATGGATACAGCAGAGAAATGATACAACTATTGTGGACACTATACCTACAAGGGTCCTCAATATACGTTGCTCCCATGTCTTTGCAGGCAGCACTTCATTGACAAGTCTGGAGGGGAACCTGAGACAGTGCATGCTGTATCCTCAGCCATTTACAACACACCTTTCTGAGCTACCAGAAAGACTCCACTTCCAGGAACAGAAAAGTACAGAAAGAGTGGGTCCCACAGGCATCAAAACAGTAGGCACTGTATCCAAATCCACCAGTCTAGAGGAAATGGACAAATTTATTTGAAATTTTTAAAATTTATTTTGCAGTTCTGGGGAATGGAATCCAGGCCTTGTACATAATTTGCACATGCTGTACCACTGAGTTGCACCTTCAGTCCCCCCAGCCCTGCCCCACTTTTGAAATTTTACCTTGAGACTGGGTCTCACTAAATTGTATAGACTGCCTCTGGCCTCCAACTTGTAATCCCTCTGTATCTGCCTCCAGAGTCACTGGCATTACAGGTGCAGAAAAAACCTTTAACAAAATATAATATCCCTTCATAATAAAAGCCCTGAAGTAACTAGGTATAGAAGAGCCATACCTCAACATAATAAAAGGTATATCTATATATAGATAGATATGTATACACACACACACACACATATGCACACACATATATATGCATATATACATATATATCCTGTAGCCATACCACTGTAGCATAGGATCCCATCAGATATTGTAAACTAAGCAGGGTCAGGCCTGGTTAGTCCTTGGATGGGAAGCTGCCTGGGAACACCAGGTGCTGTAGGCTTGGGAGAAGGACCTGGCAACCCACTCCCAAAAAACAATCAGCCATTGAAAACCCTATGAATAGTGGAGAAGCACTGACATAGTGCTGGGCATGGCACAGTGTGGGGGAGTGTTTCATCTGTTGTACATAGGGTTGCTATGAGTTGGACCTGACTCGATGGCACCTAACAACGACAGAGCCATAGTAACAAAAGCAGCATGGTATTGATATAAAAACAGATACACAGAACAATGGAAATAAACCATGCATGTACAGCCATCAGATTCTCCACAACAGTGCCAAAAACATTTGTAGAAAAGACAGCCTCTTCAACAAATGGTGCTAGGAAAACTGGATATCCATATGTAGAAGATTGAAGCTAGATCCCAATCTCTCACCCTGTATAAAAATCAACTCAAAATGGACCAAAGGCCTTAGCACAAGACCTGAAACTTTTAAACTGCTAGAGGAAAACTTAAGGGAAGCACTTGAAGATAAGGCATAGGCAGTGATTTCCTGAATATGATTCCATTTGCTCAGGAAATAACAGCAAGTATTGATGAGTGAGAGTTCATCAAGTTAAAAATCTTCTGCATAGCAAAGGAAATAATGAAGTGAAAACACAAGGGGCAGAATGTGAGAACATCTTTGCTAGCTATTCATCTGACAGAGGAATGTTGTTTTTGGGTGCCATCGAGTCAAGTATGACAGAGGATTAATATCCATAATATATGAGGAACTGAGAAAAGTTATAGCAAGAGAACAAGTAATCCAATCAGTAAATTCCCATATAATCTGAACAGATGTTTTCCAAAAGAAGAAATACAAATGGCCAATAAATATATGAAAAATGCTCAACATCTTTAGCCATTGGGGAAATGCAAATAAATACATTCAGATTCCATCTTATCCAACTCAGAAAGGGCATCATCAAATTTAAAAGAAAGTGCTGGTGAGGATGTAAAAAAAAAAAAAAAAAGGAATGCATACACTGTTGTTGGGAATGTAAACTAGTACAACCATTGTGGAAAACAGTATGGAGAATCTTTAAAAAACTAAAAATAGAACTACCATATAATCCAGCTATGCCACTCCTGGGTATATACTCAAAGGAAATGAAATCAGCAAACAAAAGAGATACCTGCATACCCATGTTTGTTGCAGCCTTACTCACAATAGCTAAGTTGTGGAATCAGCCTAGCTGCCTATCAACAGATGAATGGATAAAGAAAATATGGTATATATACAAAATGTAATTTTATTTAGCCATAAAGAAGAATGAAATCATGTCATATGTAAGCAAATGGATGGAACTGGAGGACATTATGTTAAGTGAAATAACCCAGACTCAGATAGATAAGTATTGCATGTTTTCTCTCATGTTAAAATTAAAAAATAAAAATAAGAGATGCCCTTGAAGTAGAAGGAGGACTATCAGGGAATGCAAAGGGAATTGGGGAGATGGGGGGAGAAGAGAAGGGAAGAAAGGATAGTGGAGAAGGCAGAATTATGTATGGAAATATCACAGTGAAAACTCAATTTGTACACTTAATATGAATTAGTTTTTATAATAAAAACTAAAAAATAGCTAGGTGCTTTGGTGCATGCCTATAATCCTAGCTACTAAGGAGGGTGAGGCAGGAGAATCACAAGTTTGAGAACATAGGCAACCTGTGTAACCTACAAGACCCTGTCTCAAAATTAAAAGCAAGAAAAAGGGGCTGAAGATGTAGTTCAGTGGTAAAGCACGAGGCCTTGGGTTTAACCAGCCCCCTAGTATTGCAATAATTAATTAATTAATTAATTAAATGAAATAAGTTTTCATATAAAATGTCTTATAAAGAGGAAATATTTATAGTAAATTGCTCAGGACAAATATGTATCTGTATCACACTATTATAAAATAAAACTTGGATACTTTATTACTCACCACATATTAAACCAATTGCATAATGCAGCTGCCACTAGTACTCTTTGCCTTAATCTACTAAGTCATTTGTTGTGTTGTTGTTGTTGGATGCCATTGATTTGAGTCTGATGCATAGGGACCCACATAGGGTTTTCAGTGGCTAATTGTTTTGAGATTGCTTCCGGAGTGGATTGTCACATCCTTCTCCCATTTTGCGGTACTGGGGATTGAATCCAGGTTCTCAGAGAGTACAGAGCAGCACTCTCCAACTGAACTAAACCCCGACTCCTACTCAGTCATTGTTATTAGGGGCCATAGTGTTGTGTCCAGCTCATAGCAACCTTAATAGGGTTTTCAATGGCTTATTGTTTTGGGATTGCTTCAGGAGCGGATTGCCACAGCCTTCTCCCATTTTTGTGGTGCTGGGGATTGAACCTGAGTCCTCAGAGAGTGCATCATGGCACTTTACCAACTGAGCTAAACCTCAGCCCACACTAAGTCATTGTTGTTGTTGTTGTTAGGTGCCATCGAGTAATGTCCAACTCATAGCAACCTTCATAGGGTTTTCAATGGCAGATTGTTTCGGGATTGCCTTGGGAGTGGGTTGCCATGTCCTTCTCCCATTTTTGGGGTGCTGGGAATCGAACTCGGGATCTCAGAGACTGCAGAGTGGCGCTCTACCAACTGAGCTAAATTCCAGCTCTATTAAGTCATTAGTAATTATAATATAGGATACTCTATTATTACTTCTTTACATATTTGAACACTACCATAAAGACAAACTTTTGGGGCTGGGGTGCAGCTCAGTGATGAAGCACCGCCTACCATGCCTGAGGCCCTGGGTTCAATCCCCAGTACTAAAAAAAAAATGAATTTTGCCAGGTTTGGTGGCACACATCTATAATCTCAGCAACTTGGCAGGCTGAAACTAGAGGATATCGAGTTAAGAGGCCAGAGGCAGCCTGCACAACTCAGTGAGACTCTGTTTCAAAATAAAAAAAATTAAGAAAAGGGGATGGACTGAAGCTCAGTGGTGGAGTGCCCTGGTTTCAATCCTCCAGTACCAGAAAGAGAGAGAGAGAGGAAGAAAGAGTGAGGGAAGGTACAGGGGAGAGAAAGAGAGGCTGACTTTCCCTTAGTTCATAAGGCAGAATAAATAAGGTAGAATAAAAGATTAAGTTCTTTCCTCTATTTACTAGTTTTCAAACCAATTATTTCATTTCCTAATATCTGCCAAGGGTGGCTAAAGAGATTCTATTTTTGTTGTGTTTTTGTTGTTAGTATCATTATGAACTTATGGATTTAACACGTTTGATGTATATCAATCCATTGTTCTTCACCTTGTTGTTGTTGTTAGGTGCTGTCGAGTCGGTATCCAACTCATAGCGACCCTCTGTACAACAGGGGAAACACTATTGTCAGTGCTTCTCTGCTGTTCATAGGGTTTTCAATGGCATATCGATTTTTGGGAGGGGGTTGCCAGGTCCTTCTCCCAAGCCTACAGCTTCTGGTGTTCCCAGGCAGTCTCCCATCCAGGTACTAACCAGGACCGATCCTGCTTAGCTTCCGAGATCTGACGGGATCAGATGCCACAGGGCTACAGCTGCAGGCATTCTTCATCTTAGTGACACACAAATTGTCCCATTTTGGGTATTGAGGGACTCCTGAGTTTTTTAGGTACAACTTGAACAGTTATCTTAGCTCAAGCTGTTATATAAGGAAAATGCAGCCACGTGCCACATTACAACATTTTGGTCAATGACAGCATATATAATTGTGGCCCCATAAGATTATAACAGAGCTGGAAAATTCCAAATGCCTAGTCAAATCATAGCTACTAAAGCATCATTACTCAGCTGGGTGCAGTGACATATGCCTGTAAGCCCAGAACTGGGGAAGCTGAGACAGGAGGCCCACCAGTTCAAGGGCAGCCTGTCTCAGAACAAACAAAACAACCAAAAGCCTCCCAAACCATCATCACTCACATGTTTGCCGTTATGCTGGTATGAACAAATCTTCTAACTTGCCAATAATATAAAAGTATAGTGCATAAATTATGTGCAGTACATAATACCTGGTAATGACAATAAGGAACTATGCTACTGGTTTATGTATTTACCATGTTATACTTTTTATGGTTATTTTCTTCCAAGTATCTGTCAGCTTGTCATGCTGTGGGGGCTTGCATGTTGCTGTGATGCTGAAAGCTATGCCACTGGTATTTCAGACAATGGCAGGGCCACCCATGGTGGGCAGGTTTCAGCTAAGCTTCCAGATTAAGACACACTAGGGAGAAGGACCTGGAAGCCCCCTCCCAAAACAATTAGCCATTGAAAACCCTATGAATAGCAGAGAAGCACTGTCAAATATAGTGCCAGAAAATGAGGTTGGAAGGCATTCAAAAGATGACTGGGGAAGAATTGCCTTCTCAAAGAAGAGTCAATCTTAATAATGGGAATGGAGTAAAGCCCCTGGGACTTCCATCTGCAGATGTGGCACTACTCAAAATGAGAACAACTGCAGTGGCTATAACAACAGGTTCAAAAGTTTAAAAAAGATCATTTGCATGGCAGTGTCAAGTAGTGTTTTGTTCTGTTGCACATAGGGTCACTATTAGTTGCACCCAATCTGATGGTAGTTAAAACATGGTTATTTTATTTTATTTTATTTTATTTTATAGTGATACCGGAGGCTTAACTCAGGACTTCACACATATTTTGCAAATGCTCTAACACTGAGCTGCACCCCCAGTTCTTTTTTTCTTTATTTTTTATCTTTAGACAGGTCCTTGCTAAGTTGCACAAGCTGCCTCTGACCCTGAACTTGTGATCCTCCTGCCTCTGCCTCCCAAGTTGCTGGTATTAAAGGCATCCGCCACCTGCCCAGCTTTTTGTGGTTATTTTAGAGTGTAACTTTTCTACTTATGAAAAAAAAAAAGTCTCCTGTGAACAGTATGCCATGTTACTCCATTAGCAGCTCATAATCTTGTATTTATCATAGCCCCGTTTGCATCATTTTCTCTTGTCCTTGATCTAATCTTATTATTTTGCTCACCAGGACACTTAAGCACACAAAAACACACTGCTAATATTGCCAGTAAGAGGATCTGTTGAGCAATTGACCTGGAAAGGAAATTAAAAGTAATTAAGGACTCTAATACTGGAAAATCAATGATGGCCATTGCTCACCAGTCAGGAACGTCCTGTTCTACCCTCGCACAATCTTGAAGAACAAGAACAAGATGCTGGAAGCTGTTAAAGAATCTTCTTAATGCAAGGCAAGGACATAAGCAAAAATTCAAAAGGGCCTATGCCAGAGACGGGAAATCTCTAATGAACTATGTTGAACAACAGGTGCAGCAGCACATCCTCAGCATCGTTATGCTGACTGACAGAGCAAAAAGTTTGTGATGCTGAAAGGAAAGGCTGGACCCAACTATAATGCTGAATATATTGCTAGCTCTGGGAGGTATAAACGATTCCAGGATCATTACTTAGTACAAAATGTGAAAGTGAGGGGTGAGTCAGCTACTGTTGGTGTGAAGGCAGCGGGAGGATTTCTGGAAACTCTAGATAAGCTGATTGTGAAGGAAAACTACTTGCCAGATCAATTCTTTAGTATGGATAGAACTCTGCTGTTCTGGAATCAGATGCCTGAATGGACTTGCCTTCATAAGGAGGACAAGGTAGTGCCAGGTTTCAAGACTTTTAAGGACAAGACAAGAGTCCTGCTTGGGAGCAATGTTGAACTCTGATCAGGCACAGTGAGAACCCCAGGCCTTCATGCATTATCACTAAGCACAGAGTGTCCGTGTATAAAAGCAAACAGAAGTCACGTGTGACCCAGCTTCTCCTCCAAGTTGTCCTCCTCAGTTGCTATGCCCACAAAATGGAGGCCATGTCATCTAGCCTTGAGTAAGTACACCCAATGTTGTTTACACAATGACAAAATCACCAGATAATTCATTTCTCAGAACATGTCTCAGTCATTATGCAACGAGTGGCTTTACCATCAATTGCGTGGCTTAAACAGCAGAAATTTATGTCTCCTGGTTCTTAGCAGGTCCAAGATCAATGTGCTGGCTTGTTCATTTCCAGGAGAGAACCTCTTCCCTCACTTCTCATTGTGTCCTGACAAGAAGGGTGGGGGTGGGAATTACTTGTGGTCTCTTTCTCCTCCGATAAGGACGTTCCCCACTCATGAAGCTCCATCCTCATGACCTAATTACCTCCAGAAGACCCACCTCCAAATATCATCACTTTGAGAGAGTTTCAACCTATGAACTTAAACACAAACATGCAGTTCATTAAAACAGTCTTGGATACCTTCCTTGCTTTCTGGTATGACCAAAGGTTCCAGGCTCATCCTGTACATTTCCAGACCTGAAATCAGACATTTCTCCAAAATGCATTATTTCCTTTTACTGGGAAATGATACCTAGTAATCACAACTGGGACTCATTTTATGTAGGACTTTTCAAGGGACAGATGTAGGAAATATGCATTTAAAAATACAGTGGGTGGCTGGGGGTGTAGCTCAGTGATAAGAGTATATTGTTAGTATGTGCAAAGCCCTGCATTTAAACCCTAGCACATGTGTACATATACACATGCACACAAATACAGTGTAAAATAATTTCTAGTAAGAGAGAGACTTCATACCTCCAACCATATGAGCTAAAAGAGCACACAGTTTAGAAGGGACTTATGGAGGAATGTCAGTAGGGTCGCATGAGCAACCACACGTGAGATTAATTATGCCTTTAGTACAATTTATATAAGTGAATAGGTGTAAAACTGGCAAAATTAATTCTAACACAAAATTGTCATTAGTACACATTTACAAGTGAGTGAGCATGTATTCAGGGCCTACCATGTAGCAGAAAAGAAGCCAGCTGGGACACCAAGAGAACAGTAAGCATGGCCCCTTAGCTGTAAGAGCTCACAACCAAGGGCAGGGGTCCAGCACTGGGAGAGATCAGGGAAGAAATGAACATGAGTTAAATGGGCCTCTGGAGTCAATGCAAACCAGAGAGCATAGGGCTCATCCAAAGTGGACAACTGCCACGGAGCTCCATCTGACTGTTTTCATTTTAGAAGGCAGCTCCAGTGTTACTATGCACCATTTTTAAAAGAACAACACCACTAAGTCCATGTTTAATGAAATTCTTCAATTTTTAAATGCTGACAAATGTATACTTAAAAAAAAAACATAGTGTGATCTGAGAAGAGTTTAGACCTGCAGACTGCAAGTTAAGTTTGATCCAAGTGCTATGTTCTGTGACTTTTACCTAGAAGGTCATGCCTACAAATAATCATGGTGCAGCTCGATGTGAGCTTTAACAAGAGGTGCTTAAGAATATGCAGATTGCTTAGCTCTTCCCTTAAGGAAATTTATGAGCTATATTTGAATTTCAAGAACACTGTGTTAGTTATGTTATTCCAAACTTAGTGGCTTAAAACAGTAATAAACATGGGCTCACATAGGTTACATGGGCAGGAGAGTCTCCAATATCAGTCCCTCCCCCATAGTCTAGTTTTCCTCAACATTCACTGGGCCTACTCGCCTATCTCCTTTGGACTTTGAATGTTCCTTTTTTGACTGTATGTTTCAGTCAATGTTATAATAATTTTTTTTCTCTGGGCCCAAACTTATATCTAACATTTCTGCTGATGTCATTGGCCACATTCTTTGGCAGGTTACAGAGATGAATTTTGTAGGTAGATAGATGAAAGAAAGACCTAGAGATAGAATCATTGTTCTAAAATGTGGTTGTGAAAAATGTAGAGCATTTCTCTTTAAGTACCTCCATCTCATGCCTACGTAGTCCAAAACAAATGAACTGCTTCATGCAAACTACTCACAGAAGATACACCACTTCATATTAGATAAGTGCATCACCTTCAAGGGGCATTTTATAAACTGCAGGTATAGAGATTTATCTGAGAAATAGGGTGTTACACACCTCTAGTGACAGGGGCAATGTCATAAAAATGGAGTTAGGTACTGAAATACAATAAAATGTGAACTTTGTTGTTCTAAGGTGTCATGTAATCAAATCCAACTCTTAGGAACCCTGTGTGCAACTGGATGAAACACTCCCCAACACTGTGCCATGCACATGATCTTTTTATGTTTCAGCGCATTGTTGCAGTCACTATATTTCTTCTTATTTTGGATTGTACCACATCAGCAAAAGGAGGTCCCAGGGGCTTTACTCCACTCCTGTCATGAAGGTCAACTCTACTTTGAGGGGGACCTCTTCCCCTAATGTTTCTTGAATGCCTTTCAGACTGGGGGGCTCAGTTTCTGGCACTATATCTGACAGTATTTTTCTGCTATTCAAAGAGTTTTCAATGGCTAGGCTAATTGTTTTGGGTGTGGACTGCCGGGTCCTTCTCCTTAGTCTGTTTTAGTCTGGAAGCTCAGCTGAAACCTGTCCACCATGGGTGGCCTTGCTGGTATGTGAAATACTGGAGGCATAGCTTTCAGCATCACTGTACCACATAAGCCCCCACAGCACGTCAAGCTGACAGACACGTGGGGGAAATATGAACTAGGAGATGAAAATTACTCGCAATACAATAGTCAAGATTCTTGGATGTCAAATGCTAGTGAGAGTCAGGAAGTCTGTCTGTTTTTATTAAGGCTCAGAATGACAGAGCCTATGGTGAGCATTCCAGACTGATGGTGCCTTCATGCATAGCGAGTATATCAATACTTCTTATCCTCCAGGGGTGGCAGCAGGGGAGCTCATGGTGACATTTTATTTTTTCTGTAAGAGATGATGTCGACATGTTTTCTTCAACACAGGAAAGTGAACTGCAAGGATCAGAAATTTGAGAAGAAATAATGAAAAAATATTATTTAACTTTTATTGTGAATAGCATTTATGGGCTGTGGATAATTTAGAGACAAAAAGTTATCAGAATTGGAGAAACTTTAATAGGTTCTAAATTCATCTTTCCATATTCAAGAAGGATTGTATTAAACCATGACTGATGAAGGACTGGGGCACACTGATGAGGAGACCTTTCAGTCTAAATGGCAGAAGAGAGCAATTGGTGGTGGGAAGCACAGAGGTTTTTATTCAGTTGTATGGGATGTGTGTGCTTTAAACCCTCTTATTCAAATAGATAAGTAGTGCCATTTATAGTTTGTATCATGGTCTATAAAGAATGTCCAGAATAAAGTCTTAGTTGAAAATGCAAAGCCAAGTATGGTGGTAATCCCAGCACTCAGGAAGTTGAGACAGGAGGATTGACATAAGTTCAAGGCCAGCCTCATCTACATAGCAATTTCCAGGCAAGCCTAGGCCAGTGAGACCTTTTCTTAAAGAAACCAAAACCAAAAAGAATGAATGAAAGAGAGAAAGAGAGAGAGAGAGAGAGAGAGAGAGAGAGAGAGAGAGAGAAAGAGAGAGGAAGGAAGGAAGGAAGGAAGGAAGGAAGGAAGGGAAAAAAAGAAAGAAAGGAAGGAAGGAAGGAAGGAAGGAGGGAAGGAAGGAAGGAAGAAAGAAAGAAAGAGAAAGAAAGAGAAAAGAAAAGAAAGAGAGGCAAGCAGATATGAAAGATACACAAGTGAGGTATGCAGAGAGGGAATGATCCAGAATTCAGCTGTTTTCAGGAGAGATCCAGATGTGTCTTTCAGATGAAAAGAAAGAGTCAGCAAGCTGGGGCTAGAGTCTAAAGTGTCTGCCAAACCAGGAAGAAACAGGCAGTCTGAGCAAATGGACCAAAGTCTGAATCCTGTGAGTCTAAGTGGCCCAGCCCAGTTAGCCTCTGCAATCAGAGTGACCAAGGAGATCCACAGGGAGTAGGTATGTCCAGGGACAGTTCCCCATGCTTCAGCACAGAAGAGCAGGTTCCACACAGCCTGCTGAATAGGGGATGGCCAATCAAAGGCAAAACTAGCTACGTTCCCCATCAAGGCCAATATATTTTGCCTGAGAATGGGCACGCAGGTCTCTGGCAACCTGACCGGCACCCCACATGCAGCCCCATCACTCAGCATGCATCTGATGCTTTGGCAGGACCCGCTTCTGTGTCCTCAGGGCACTTTCGAAGTGTTGTTTATTCTACCCAAAGGACCCAGCTTTTCTTATCTCCTGGAACTCTTGTCCTGCAAGCCTCAGCCAGGAAATACTTTCTGAGTGAGGCCCATAGTCACCCACACACAGTCAATCACACCAACCCGACACCTGTGTACCATACTCATACACACCACATGCCCAGCAATCACACCCACCCACGTACATACTCACATAGTCGCATACACTCCTCCACCACTCCCAACACACATGGCAAATACCACACATACATGCACTTAGCCATAACACACACACCAATGTCACATGTGCTATACACACACGTGTGCACACCAGCGTTTCCTCAGAGCCAGCAATGCAAGTTGGCACGCCTCTCTCTTTGATGTGTATCCTACAATTCTAAACAATTTTTCTCCTATATGAAAGAAGTTATACCCAATTAGAACATTTCAAGTGCTGCCAATTCCAAAGGCATTTGCAACCACAGCTTACCTCAAGCCCATCCCTAGCCCCCTACCCCACTGTGGATCCTGGAAATGCCATGGTTCCAGGCCTGCAAGCCAATGTCAGTTCAAAATTTAGATTTGCAGGGGGAAACCACAATTACTAGTGATTTCTGATTAAATCAGAAGGATTTGCTTTCCATTCCCGTTGATCAAGTAAAAAGAGAAAGGTATTGGTCATGTACACAAGCATATCAACAGCAAATGTCATGATCTCCTTTTCCTATTAGATAAGCGGTCCATGGCCTTTGACTTCTCTGAACCAAAGCTCTTTAACCCACAAAGATTTGTTATTTCCACCATGATGCCAATTATCTCCTTAGCAACTATTTCAAATAGGATCAGATTTACCTTCTCTCTAGTGAAGATTACTTCTTTAAAAAAATAAGAAAGCATTGCTTTTGTAATTACAAACCCAATCCCAATAGAAGATGATTTTTAAAAGCAAATGTAAGTGCAGTGTAATTTTATCCTCAAGGGACCATATAGGGAATGATTAGTCTGTGGATGAAGTCAGCTATGAAATAGCCACACAAGGGTCAAAAAGCACACTCTAAGTAGTGGTAGCCAATGAGAAAAGAGATAGAAGCCTCAATAACTGGCCTTTGAATTATCTAGAAGCAGAATTTTATCATCATCGTAGAATTTCAGTATTTCTCCTAGAAAGAAAATGGAGATATTTCCACCGCTTATTCCATTTAGTGCTGCCCCAAATGCAAGCTTTTTTCCAAGGGCTAATGTCATATGCTTTACAGAACAGAACGAGGTTTTACAGTTATGGGGTTAGAGAAGGTCTGGTGTTCCATCTTCCAACTCATTACCACACATTATCTATGGCTTTTGGGTAATTGAGCAAATAACGCCCTTGACAACCATTCCCCTCCAAAGCAAGGTAATTAATTAAGGCCAGAAGGGGATTGTTAACATCTGTTAATGAAACACAGTTGAGGGAATTACTTAGGAGAGCACTCTTAGAGCTCATAAAAGTACGTGAACAAGAGTAGCTTGGGCACTAATGTTCCTTGGCCCTCTCATCACCATGAGTCACTGAAGGGCACATTAAATGTGAAAAAAAAAAAAAAAAAAACCCTGGGAAATTTCCATGACATGGCCCTGTCTGATTATGCCTGTCTACCTTTGAGTGGCTATTACTTCCAAACCACATGAGAATTTTTAGAGAAATTTTGAAACTTTTCTAAGATACACAACTAATATGCAGCACTCAAAAATATGATGATCTAGACCATGAACTAATTGACCAGAATCCACTCACCATTATGTCACATAGTCATTCTCTCTGCCCTGAAGAAGTTGTAATCTTGATGGGGCCACATGATGGATGAAGAAAACAAGTGGTGATCCCTGTGCTCTGATAGTATATAACTACCTCCTAAAGGGTATGGCACAGGGATGGGAGTTTAGCTCAGTGGTAGAGCACTTGCCTACCATGCATGCAGTCCCCAGCGCCACAAAAAGCATAAATACACAGAAATACACTGTGTGAGGCTGAGCATGGTGGTGCACACCCATCATCTCAAACTTGAGAGGCTGAGGCAGGAGGATTACAAACTTGAGGCCAAATTTGAGGCCAGCCTGGGCTACGTAGTGAGACCATGTCAGACAGAAGGAGAGAGAAAGAAAATCTAAGAATCTAAGCTGAGCCCTGAAGGAATCTTGTATAAGTCCTGCCTCTCTAACTAAAAAAGAATTTCATGTCAAGATGAGGCAGGATAGAAAAACAAAAATTAAGGGGACATGGGAAGGGAAGGAAGCTACTCCCACTGGAATATGGTTATATCTCCCACTGGCTGAAAGTCAGCAACTTCAACACAGCTGACCAGGTTAGTGAGGCTGGCCTGCCTGGAGACGATGCTCCTTTTCCTAAGGGATCGCAAACAAGTGTTAGAAATAACAAATAGACTAGGCTTACTTAGGGCCAGAATGTTTATGACCTTTGTGTTTAACCTTATTAGCACTCTTCTTCCATTCCTAAACCAAAATAGTACATCTCATAAAACCACCTTACAGCTTTGTTTACCAAAAGATAACTCTTTAGGAAAAATAAGTAAAGCA
The DNA here is from genome assembly GCA_007922755.1 of Pedetes capensis. NCBI lineage: Eukaryota > Metazoa > Chordata > Mammalia > Rodentia > Pedetidae > Pedetes > Pedetes capensis. The sequence continues at coordinate 80,909 of VMDO01004257.1, forward strand.
GCTCATGTATTTTTCACTTAATTTTTAAACTTTACTTAATTTTAAACCTTGCTTAATCTTTAAATGTGGTTGCAAATTACATCTTTGGAGCAATGTAACTTCAAAAGCCACAAGAGAGGTTTAGCTCAGTTGGTGGAGTGCCACTCTGTGGTCTTTGTGGCCCTTGGTTTCATCCCTAGCACTGCAAAAAATGGGGGAAGGAAGCAATCTACTCTCGAAGCAATCCCCAAACAATCAGCTATTGAAAATCCTATGTGGTAGCTATGAGTCGGACCTGACTCGATGGCACCTAACAAATGTTTTCTTAGGCATCTCTTTTTCTCTCCAAACAGCCATGCTTAATCCTGAAGTGTGTACTGTCTCTTATCTCTACTTTTTTTCTTTCTTTTTCTTTTCTTTTTCTTTTTTTCTTTTTTTCTTTTTTTTTTTTTTTTTGTGTGTGTGTGTGTGCTACCGGGGGTTGGACACAGGGCCTTGTGCTTGCATGCTCTGCAAGTGCTGGACAACTGAGCTGCACCCCCAGCCCATTTTTTACTTTTTTTTGAGACAGGGTCTCCCTAAATTACGCAGACTGCCTCTGGTCTTGAACTTGCGATCCTCCTGCTTCCAACTCCCAAGCCGCTGGGATTATAGGCGTGCGCCACCAAGCCCGGCTAAACATTTTTTGGTATCTCTACTTATTGAACTCACTAACTTTGTTTCACTTTGACTGGTCCTGAAATTCTTTTCTGCGATGTAGCCAAGGACCTGGCTCTGCATGAATGGAGGTTGCTTGCTAGGTGGGGGAAGCTCCTCAGGCTGCAGGCAGCACTCTGGGCTGTGTTTCCCTGTGTTCCTGACAAAGATCTACTGAATTATTCTTCCTTCTTCCTCTCCCTATGACGTTTTAAGAGAGATTCCTGAGTCCACTAGGCACCCCCAATATACACACTGTGGCTGCTGAGCCTGTGTGTGATGGAGGCACAATGGTGGAGGGCATGAGGTGGAGCAAAGTGGCTCACCTCATGGTGGAGAGGATGCAGAGAGAGAGATACAGGAAGGAATCAAGGCAAGATACAGGGCAAGATACATGCATGTACGCACTTAGACAAAGTGGCTCCTATGGGTCTTTGGGGACAAATCGTGGAACTAGACTTAGACAAATAAGATTGTTTACATTTAACTCTGGTGTTCAGTGCCTTTCTATGCAGTGTGGGGACAGCCTATATTGAATATCAGCCAGACAAGTTCAGGCAGACGATGCAGGAGATAAGAAGTCTCTGTAGGGAAGGAGATTCTTTCCGAGGAAGTGTTGGGAATAACTACGGAGACGGGCACACGGGGTCGTCTGGCTTACCCAAAACTGCCTAGGGAAGTGCCTCCCTCATTCAGTCACCCAAGCACTGAGCCCATGATAGCCATGGACCTGGACACTGCTTGAGCTATCAGCAGACCTTGGCATTGTCTACTGATGCTGGTGTTTCAGGCATGCACAATGCAGAGTTACAGGATTAGGGAGGCTTCCACCCAGATTTCAAAGGAAGCCACAAGAGGCCAGGCGATGTGTGACACACCAGGAATCTTTGCAGGGAGCCCCTGTGAGGAAGATATGTAAAGTTGTACCAGTGAAGCCAGAGATGCAGTGGAGACCCCAGGAATTTGGAGGTACCAGGAACGTGGAATGTCTGCCAAGGAAAGCTGCAAGCAGTGAATAGAGCCAGCCCAAGAGAGAGGCCATGTGGGCAGTAACCGGCAAGGCCACAGGGGTGGGACTGCCTAAGCCCTTGGGAGCACACATCTTACCACCCCGCATCCCAGAAGCTGGACATGGACCTACAAAATTCATGTTTGCACTACTAGGTTTAGATCTCGCTTTGGTCTCATCTTTCCATTCTGTTTCCTTATTCCTCCCTTTTGGAATGGGAATGTTTACCTTGTGCCATTATAAACTGGAAGCATGTAGTTTTTTTCATAAACTCACAGCTCACAGCTAAGTTTGACTTGAGTCTGCAAGGAGATTTTAGAGCTGTTGAGAATTTGGAGGCTCTTGGAGATGGACTAAATCCATTTTGGATTGTGAGGTGGACATGAGGTATTGAGGGCCCAGGGTGGAATATAGTGGTTTAAATATGAAATGACCTCCATAGGCTCATGTGTTAAATGCTTGGTCACATGCTGGTGGCATTAGTTTAGGAAGTGGTGGCAACTTTAGTAGGTGGGACCTGGCTGGAGGAAGAAGGTCACTGGAGGCATGGCCTTGGGGGGTGTATCTTGCCCTGATTCCTTCCTGTATCTCTCTCTCTCTGCATCCTCTCCACCATGAGGTGAGCCACTTTGCTCCACCTCATGCCCTCCACCATGATGCCTCCATCACACACAGGCTCAGTAGCAGCAGAGTCAAGTGACCATGTACTGTAACCCCTGAAACCATGAGCTATAATAAACCCTTCTTCCTTAACTTGTTTATGTCAGATCTTTTGTCACAGTGATGACTGTCTGACTAACCCAGAAGCAATCACATAGGTATTCTTTCTATCACAGTACTACCTTGTCAATTGTTTGGCTGTGATAGATTTACAAGATCTGTATTAGGTTAAGTGAAAAAATCCTCTCTGTAATTTTATATTCAGGACCTTGTTCTGCCCTTTGGAGCCACACAGTCTGTTGTGTCTCTGCCACAACAGTGTGGACCACAGGGGAAGAGAGTTCCCACACCATGGGTAGGTAGTTCTTCCTCACAGGCCCCAGGCAAGGGCTTGGATGGCTTCTGCAGGCTGAGTCAGATCTCATGGGAGAGGCACCAAGTGCCTCATAGAGTTTTCCTGTTAACAGAGAAACTGCAGCTTTTGAGGCAGGGGTGGAGGCCCTGCTGACTCCATTCATGATACAGCGAGAAGATAGTGCAAAATTCTTTTCAAACAATATCAGCTTTGGCTCCGGGGTTTATCTAAGACTGACAAAACCTGCATGCATCCCTGTTGCCTCCAGTATTAGGCATCAACCCATTCATTTCAGCAGATTCCAGGGTGGAAGGATAGGCTTGGTGTCCGCTTGGGTGTACCTCCAGGAAACCCAAGTGGGCCTGAGCTGTGATGCCCTTGGACTCTTGCTGCCCTTGGGTTTGCCTTGAAAGATGCTGAACACACTGTGCTTAAAGGAAAGGGAGTGAAGGCAGGCCATACACGTGAGCTCAGCCTCTGGGTGGCAGCTTCACGAGAACCTGCCGAAAGACTCTTCGCCCTCAAGCCAGGTAGAGCCAACTCCTTGAAGCCTAGTTACAATGTGGCTTTGCACTGCCACATCAGATGGTTTCCAACCTCCACTGGCACCATAGTCCCAAAGACTGCTTTCCAGTGTTTTCTTTAGACAATTATCATTTATGGCTCTTTTCTAGTGTTTGGCACTGTGCTAAATATTTCTTTGACTCACATCAGGTCCCTATAAGGTAGGTCCTGTTATTGGAAGCTAAATGAGGCACAGCAGCTTGTCTGGTAGGAAACAGAGCCAGAGACACCACCACACTAGGAGAGTGAGGCTTACAGGCTCCTTTCTATATGCTAGCTGTGCTTTCACAACACAGGGGGAAAGCAAAGGATGTGGACACCATGAAGGCTCTCATTCAAAAGACAGAAAGTGACAGGAAGGGACTGGGATTCTCAAAACGGACATTTCAGAGGAACATATTTATTGCAGCAATGAGGTCTATGGAATTAGAAAAAAAAAATTCCTGGGTTTATGATGAGCTCTCACTTCCTTTTGAGGTACTGAAATATGAATCTTGAATTCCAGGTACAAAGAAAGGCGTCTGTGACCATTTTTTCCTTCTGTCTTTTTTTTTTTTCTTCTCCCAATAGAAGCATTATAGGTGAGCATTTTTGCTTTATCTTGAGTATGGGAGTGGGAAGAGAAGAGCAAAATAAACAAACAAACGCAGAAAGAAACTAGAAATGGAGAAAGTAGGGAGTATCCTGGACGGATCTGCAGCCCTCAAAAGTGGCATAGGAAAATTAAAATTACAATCATTCTCCCTGCCTTAGTCCTTTTGTTGTGCTGCTGTAACAGTGTACTGCACACAGGACCATTTATGGTGAACAGGAATGGCTCACGGTTCTGGAGGCCGGGCAGTCTAAGACTGAGCAGCTAGTGTCAGCTGAGGGCCTTCTTCTGCATCACCCCATGGCAGAAGGGCAAACAGAAGGTGAAAGAATGTGAAAAGGGAGTTGAACTCGGTTTTTGATAAGGAACTGACTCCCTGGACTAGAAACGTAGCTCAGTGGAAGAGCACTTGCCTAGCATGCAGGAGACTCTAGATTTGATCCCCTGTACCAAAAAGAAAAGGCAAAAAAGGATAAGGAACACATTCCCACAGATCATGGCATTAATCCCTCCATGTGGATTGAGCCCTCGTGGTTTAATCATCTCTCATTAGCTCCCTCGGCACTGTTATTTCCAACACATGGCTTTGGGGGAACATATTCAAACCATGGCATTCTCCACTATTTAAAGAAATACAAAAGTCTATAAGCACTTTGGTTACAGACTTTACAAAATATGTCCTCCAGAATCCACCTCTACTCGACAATGTAACACTAGGTTATGCAGTCATTTGTAAGGATTATCTCTTAGCTGCTGATTTGCAACTAGGAAACTAGATTATCCTAAATTCAAATCACAGCTCTACCTCTCTTTAGCATCATGACATTGCACAAGTGATTTAATTTCCCAGAGCCTTGGTTTCATCTATAAAATGGGGAAAATAATACCTATGTCATAGGGTTGTTGTAAAGATTAAATGGGGGTTATGTATCTAAAACAGCATGTATAGTCCTGACAGCCTATCATTAGCACCTTTCTTTTTCTTTAAGCTTCTTTCAATGCTCACATTATTTTAAGTGAGTCAGTAAAGTTTAACCTCTATATAAGTCCACATATAAAAACAAGAAATTGGATTGGGGATGTAGCTCAGGGGTAGAGTGGAAGCTTAGCATGTGCAAAGGGCCTGGGTTCAATAATCAAAACAACAAAAAGTGCCTATATTTATTTCTATTCATTTTGAAATTTTAAGTTCCTAGAAATATACTTAAATATTCTTTTGTGCCTATATGTGTATATATCTACATGTCTATAGATATATCTGTGTCAATGAACACATATGTGTGTATGTGTGTATATATGTTTATTCACTAACAAAATTAGACAAATTAGTTCTGAGTTCTTGATCTTAAGATCTAGAGGACAGTATTACTAACAGACAATGTTGCAGAACTTATGAGGAAAACTAAGGTAATTTGATTTACTTAGTCAAGGAAAGAAGGCTAAGGGGAAAACTTCATTCAGGCAAGCATAAAAATCACCTTATTAGAGGTGGAACTTTGCAATATGGTGTCGGGTAAAGAATATAGGCTCTCCAGACCAGGTTCAAATCTTACCTCTGCTACTTACAAGCTATGTGAATTGAGTAAGTTTCCAAAACTCTTTGAACTTCAGTTTCCTGACCTGTAAAATGAATAAAAATAACACCTGCAGTAAAAATACTCTGCAGGGCTGGTGGGAGAATTAAAGGAGACAGTGTATATAAAGGGATTACAGCTTAGCAGCCACCTCATACTAGGCAGTCTGTAATGGTATAGTAAGACAACTAACATTGCCACACCATATGAGAAAGGCAACCTGGGTGAATGGCAAAAATTTACAACCAGAGATCAGCAAACATGCTCTTAGCTATGTGGTTTTGGACCAGTTATACCTTCCTGCGCCTTAGTCTGCAACAGAAATAATTCTGAGCGATGCCTATTCTTTTTATTTCACACTGTTATAAACTCACAGGAAATATTTCAGGGAAACCTTTTTGAAAAATATAAAGTGAGTCACAAATGTAAGAGATCAGTACTCAATGAAGGGCTAGCATACAGGAATATTATCTAAATATTTCAGACTCGTTTTCAAATGTGTAAAGCTGACAGCAATGTGTAACATTTTTCTCAAGGAACCGCCTTTCTCTCTCCCCTAGAACCACCTATGGTCCTCAGAGGTGACGTGTCAGATCATATAGAAGAAAGGTTCATTATTTCCACTTAAGATATTTCAAGATTTGACATGTGAAGTCTTCCTCTCTACACAGATCAGCACTTTCACACTTTTCTCCAATATTTTCAGAGGTACTGCCATGCTCCAGGGCTCTTGGAGGGTTTGGAGATTTTTGCTGTTCTTTCAGATTTTTTAAAATTTTCAAATTCTGTTTCCAAACCTTGATCCTATCGTGATTCTCATTTTTCCTTTAGTATGCTTTTTAGACTTGACTTTTCCCCTTCACTCCACACCTATTACTCTTTTCCAAGCCTTTAGCTATCTACCCCTAGATTACTTATACCAACAGGTTAGATCTTGAGTTTTCCTTGTCCTGGGCCATGCTACAAATCAGTATTATTTTTTCTTATTAAGTACTGCTGAGTGGGGTCTGACTCATGGAGACCCTCATAGGGTTTTCAATGGCTGATTGTTTCAGGAGTGGACTGCCACATCCTTCCCCCATTTTTGCGGTGCTGAGGATTGAACCTGGGTCCTCAGAGAGTGTAGAGCAGCACTCTACCAAGTGAGCTAAACTCCAGCTCCAACAAATCAATACCATGATTAATCTCCTTTGAAGATCATTGTGACATGTCATTGACCCACCTAAGCGCTCCATTGTGTTATATCCTAAAGTCCTTGGCCTGGTGTTTAGGTTCATCTTCAGCTCTCCCAACTGCATTCTCCATCTTCATCTCTCACAGCTGAATTATGTATGGAGCCGCCCTGTTAGAGTGAAGCGAGTCTCTGCACTGTCCCTTTTCCATCGCCTGTAGGCCTCTGCCTCAGTGCCTTTGCTCCTGAGGTTCCCCCATTGTAGAAAACTCCTCCTCCTCCCTACTGTGAAATCTTTACCCCAGATTTCTATCAAAGTCCAGCTTAAGAATCAGTTTTTCCAAGAAAACTTCTCAGTTTTCTCTTGCCCAATACTTTGCTTTTCTTCCTTTTGCACTCCCTTGGCACTTAGCCTTGTAGTGTTGTCATGCAATAACCTATGGCACATTGTCATTGTTCTCTCTAGTGCCCACTGGGCACACAGTACACAGACACATGTTCACTTGATCTCATACTTGTCTTCCCCATTCAATGGTAATTTCCTTTAGGTTGCCTACCAAGAGCAAGTTCAAACTGGTGGGATAGTCATGTAAGCCTTCAAAACTAGGTTTCTTCCCTTTCTGGCCTCCTCTTGCACCACGCTGCTCCACATGCTGCAGGATATAGCAAGTAAACTGTCTCAGTTGCCAAGATTAGGCCACATCATTTGGAAAGGAAGTTTGGTTTTGTTTTGCTTTATTTTTCCTTTTCTGTGTAGCATAGGAATCTCTTTCCTATTTGGAGGCATCCCAAGGTGTGAGTTTGCCCTGTCCCCACCACATGGGAACCCCATCTGGTTTGGCCAAGTGCGTGCTCTGGCCTGGCACTTTGGAAGATTCAGGGCTGCTGAGTACCTATTCTGCCTTTGGCAGCAGCAGGAGCAGCATTCACTGCTCAAGGGCTGGAGTGGAGTCTCTGTCCAGTGACATCGAGGTCCTGACAGCCTGCACCGGGGGTGAGGCACTGGTTCTGGTTTCAGCCCTTTGGCATCCTTTGATTCCTGCCAAATTTTCACCCTTGGTTCCCAGACTTCCTGTTGTTCTGAGCTACTAGCTATCCAGCTCATGAATTCTTTTGGGGATTAATCTCCCTAGAATCAGTGGAAGTTTTTGCAACTAAGAATCCTAAGGAGTTCTCCTTCTGTGATTACATGCCTTTGTACAAACTTCCTCCTACATATGCACAAGTGCATTACCTCCCTCTCTTCTCCAGGAGGGAAATCTCACCTGTCCTCCAAGCAAGACTCCTTTCAAATGGCCTTTCCTTATTTTGGCCTTTTCCTGTACCTGGGGAACAGATACCAGTGGCACCTTTACACGTATAGTAAACACTGTTATCATGAGCATAACAGCGTAGCTTCCATTTACACTCCTCTCTCTCCCACTAGACTCAGTTCCTTAAGGACACTTTCTGTGTCTTATCCCTGGAGTAGAGCATAGTGCCTGGTAAATAGTAGATGAGGAGTGGTCATTTGTCGTTTTGTGGACAGTTTTCCATTTCACTCCCTTTCTGTATTTAGAGGAGTCATTCACTTTATTAGTCTTGGTATAAGATGGAGCATACATCCTATTAAAGAACTGAGAACATGTCTGTTTTCCATCCCCAGGTAAGCAGGTAGGGGATAGCATTATACCTGGGCTTGACTGATCAAATTAGTATGCCCCAGGGCACACTTGATACAAAGCTGCAGGGATAGCCAGGATTCTACAGGGCAGGAGTTGCCAGGGCAGCTGTAGAGCAGTGAGCTGTACATCAGGGACAGCTTTTGGGCCTAGGAGAGGCAGCAGCAGTATCCTGCTGAGTTGGATTTATGGCAGAGTTTGGCCCTGGTCCACAATGTGTTCTAGTCTTCTTGTTTTTACTTGCCTTTTTTTTTTTTTTTTTAAGCTCTGTTGAGGTTTTGACTCTGTGAGTTATTCAATACCTCTTCAATTAACTCCTCTCCTGCTTCAGTCTGCTTAATGTGCTGCTTACAACAGGCTTCTTTGTGCTCATTATTTGTTAAAAGGATATGTGGATAAACAGGGTTAGACCAAGATAAAGCTGTGATGGGAGATGTGGGGTCCTTATGTTTCTCTTCTCTCTTCTTTTGGTATATTCCACATCCAATCTCTGTGCCCCACCCCATCCCACTTGCCTCAAAGCAGCTACTATCTTTCTATTTCAGAAAAGATCTAATAAAGAAATATACACAAAGTTGTTAATATTTGGAGGCAGCAAAATATCACCTTTCTAAGGAACACTTGTTTTTGAAGAGGGATAACTCTGTGATTTAAATGAATGACTCCTCAAAGATGGAATTTAGGGTATACATCCCAAGTTAATGGAGAAGTATTTTCTAGCAGATAAACTTTGGTGGGAATTTTATGTTACATATCAGCTGAACTACCTAGCTGTCTAATTTGTAAGGCTGAATCAGTGTGTGTGCAGTGCTTACTAGTGTGGTAATATGTTGGGATTTTCTCTGTGTTTGAAGGACAGATCAGGTAGGTGATCTGTGCAAAACTGGCATGTCAGGGATGGGGTACAGAAAAATGAGAGGCTGCCAACAAGTTGAATTGCATCAGAAAAAAATACTTTCAGTCCTGTTCCATCAAGAAATTTATGTTTCTGGGCTAGAGGTATAGCTCCATGGTAGAGTACTTGCCTCACAGGTGTGAGGGTCCAGGTTTGGTCCATAGCACTGCAAGAAGGAGGAGGAGGAAGAGGAGGAGGAGGAGGAAGAGGAGGAGGAAGAAGAGAAGGAAGAAGAGGAAGAGGAGGAGGAAGAGAAGGAGGAGAAAGAGGAGAAGGAGGAGGAGATGATGATGAAGAAGAAGAAGAAGAAGAAGAAGAAGAAGAAGAAGAAGAAGAAGAAGAAGGCGGCAAAAGAGGAAGAAGGAGAGAAAGAAATTCAAGTTTCTGTAAAGTATTTGTCTCCTGCTTTAGAGAATGAATTCTTTTAATTAGTGTTTATTGACAAGGGAAAGAGGCAAGGAGATGACCAGAAAGGTAATTTAATTGTCAACTTCTAGTTGGTGGAATAGAACATATTTATGTTTGGGTCAGTCCGTGTGGAAAGAGGTTAAAACAAAAGCTAATAATTGCAGAGCTTATAAAGCATCCTAGGATGTGGACACCAAGCACCATTTTGCAGATGAGTAAGCTGAGGTCTCCCAGAGGTTAAGTGACTAGAGGGTTGTTGTTGTTAGGTGCCGACCAGTCGAGTCTGACTCATAGTGACCTTCATAGGGTTTTCAATGGCTGACTGTTTCTGTATTGCCTTGGGAGTGGGTTGCCACAACCTTCTCCCATTTTGCAGTGCTGGGAATCGAACTCGGGACCTCAGAGACTGCAGAGCTGTGCTCTACCAACCGAGCTAAATTCCAGCCCCTAGGTAGAGGGTAGGACCATCTAAAGGGAGCACTCCTTGGTATTGTGTTCAGATTCACTCTGATTAAGGCTAGTGAATTTGCTACACAGGTAAAGAGAAAAGGGAGATTTCAAACCAGACTTGCTGGTGAAACCGACAGCCCTCAAGCATGGTCCATGACTAATCATGGTGGCAGGACTTTTACCTTGTTTTGAATGCTTTCTGTTGCTTTGAATCTTCTTGCTGCAAGTTGACTGAAGGAACTCCAATTGAAAGTTCAACCAACATTTGTTAGCCCACCTCCACAGTTTGGTTTTACTTTTTGAAATGGGAGGTCCAACATAGTGCACTTTATCTCTCATTGCCTGTGGTTCTGATATAAAGTTAGCCTTAATCTGCCAACTCATTCTGATGAAATTGCTTTGGAAGTCACTCCAAAGTCACCAAGGCTAAAAGGGATGTGGTTGTTAAGATAGAAATGCATTTCAGTTAATACCTCTGCTGCACTGAAGCTAAGCCAGTGCCAGCCCTAATTCCTAAAGGAAAACAAATCCACGATAATCCATCTTCTAATTCTGTGCAGACTGGCACAACACCAGATCATATCGGTTGTGAGTCCTCTTTTCTTCACGCTGAGCTCAGAGGAAGCCCTCGTGGGGCTGAATTTGAGGTCAGGAAGTTGCACACATAGATTTGTGTGACCCAAGACACCATGAACACCTTTTCTAGTTTATCTGAGAAAGCATTTACTCTGATGAGAGGAACACACTCATCCTTTTTCAATGAAAAATCAAGTTGAGCTGAGCAGAAGCAAAGTGCAAAGCTATTTTACAGGCTGCAGGCAAGGTTTTGTTGGGTTAAACTTGACTTTGTCTCTTTATTTCCTTTGGTGTATCCTTAAGCTTATTTTCTCCCTGGCCTCTGAGCAAAGACCCTGATTTGTATTCATTCAGACTGAGCTGAAAAGGACTATTGAAAGAGTCCATTGCTTCCAAGAAACATTCACGTTTGGATATCATTGTTTAGAACAAAAGCAATAATTAGGGAGGGAAACAGAGTTCAAAGGAAGATATTGGTTTAGGGTGGGAGTAGACAAACAACAGCCTAAGGGCCAAATTTGACCTGGCATCTGTTTTTGTGTGGCCCACAAACTAAAAGTGATTTGTATATTTTTAAACTGTTGGAAATCAAAAGAAGAGTATTTTGTGACTTGTGAAAATTATATGAAATTACAAATTCAGTGTCTAAAGTTTTACTGGAACACGGACATACTCATTCCTTTACCTATTGTCTATAGTTGTTTCTGTACTTCACTCTCAACAGATGTTTTGTTATGTTTTGTTTTGTTTTGGTGCTGAAAATTGAACCCAGAGGTCTAAGCTAAGCCTGTGTTCTACCACTGACCTATACCCCAATCCTGAATGGCAAAGTTAAATTGTAGTTGCAAGAGGGACTGTATAGTCCATAAAGTCTAAAGTATTTATATCTTCTTGTATTAGTCTATTTTTTGTTGCTGTAATAAAATACCTGGGAGTAGGTAACTGATAACAAGTAAAATTTATTGGCAACCTGAATATAGTGGCACACACCTGTAATCCTAGCACTTAGGAGGCTGAGTCAGGAGGATCAGAGTTCAAGGACAGCCTGGGCTACATAGTGAGACCTTGTCTCAAAAATAACAAATAAAAGAAATAAATGTACTGGCTCACAGTTTCAGAGGCTGGGAAGTCTAAGATCAAGGAGCCATATCTGACAATGACTTTCTGGTTGCATTATCCCATGGTGAAAGAGAAAAAAAAATACACACACACACACACACACACACACACACACACACACAGAGAGAGAGAGAGACAGACAGACAGACAGACAGACAGAGAGAGACAGAGAAAGAGAGAGCAAGCCTAGAGATTCAAGTAACATCCTCAAATACTTTTATAATAAGCATTAATCCATTCATGAAAGTGGAGCCCTCATGACTTACAACCTCTCTTTAGGTTCCACTTCCTAACAATATTGCAGTGGGAATTAAATTTCCAACATATACTTTCTGAAGAACACTTTCAAACCACAGAATGGCCCTTTAGGAAAAAAATTCTTGCTATCCCCTTTAGAGTAAACTGTTCATGCAGTGTTATGGTTTGGATCTAAATTTTCCCCAAAAGTCATGGGTTTGAACATTGGGTCCCCAGCTGGTGGCACTGTCCTAGGAGGTTATGTAACCTTGGGAAGCAAGATCTAGCTTGTCAGAAATGAGTCACTTGGGTTGGGCCTTTGGAGATTTACCCAGGCCCCTAGTTCTGATAAGCTCTCTCTGGTTCCTAATCACAGAGAACTTAGGTTGTTTGCCCCAGACCCTATGCCATGCCTCTGCCCACCAGTCCTGCCGCCATTATGGACTAATCCTCTAACTGTAAGCCTCCAGTAAATCTCTTCTCTGATAAATATCTCTTCCCCCATACATTTGCTTTGGTCACTTTCTCTGCCACAGTGATACACCAGCTGACTAATACATATAGCAAGCAAGTAGCTCCAAGGAGATAGCAGTTCATAAGGACAAAGATGTATACTTTTAGCAACAAATGTTTCCAGGTGAGTAAACTTTAACTTCAGTTAGCATGTCCCTTTCCAAACCCAACAAGAGGCCAACCAAAGAACAGGAGACTGGAATATTTCCAGGGCAGGGGACTCTAGGGCATCTTCCCTCCAAGCCCTTGTAGGGTTAAGTGTAGATTCTCTTACCCAAAACTGGGAAATTGGACAATAGTTTTTGAGTAGTTTAGCTCCAGTGCTTACCTGCCACTGAGATGTTGACTTAAAGGGAGAAGTAAATAGTTTTAGCTAGTAATGCCTAGATCCTCAAGGGAAAAAAACTTCTTTCAAGTTGTCTTTTGGCTTTAGTAGATATTTTTTCATTTATTTATTTACCTCCTAAATCCTTTGTTCCAGCTGGGTGCTGTAATGCATGCCTGTAACCTCAGATACTTGGAAGGCTGAGGAAGGAGGATCACAAGTTTGAGGCCAGAGGCAGCCTGTGCAACTTATCAAGACACTGTCTCAAAATAGAAAATAAAATGAGGCTAGGGGTGCAGCTCAGCTGGAGCTATGTGCCTAGTGTGTATAAAGCCCTGGATTCAATCCCCCTGTACTGCAAAAAATAAAAATAAAAAATAAATCCTTTGTTCCACAAAATTTGTTCACATACCTACTAGATGCCAGACCTACCAACATTATCTACTTGTGCCAGACATATGAAGGAATACAACTACAGTTCCTGCTTTGGAGAAGCTCAGAGGTTAGTGGTAGAGAAATGGAGAGTGACTGAAAGATATTTTCAACAGAAGATGTACATTTTATAATAAAGATACAAGGGATATCAGGATGAATGGAAATGGTGGGAGCTAATGTTTCACTATGTGCTAAGTAATTTTATTGATGAATCACTTAATTACACTTAGATTTTTGGAGAAAAGTAAGATTAGTACCGCATAAAATGTACCACAATACTAGCTTTGGTTTTCCACAAACTTCAAACTCTCTCTCCCTGCATTAGTTTGCTATGGCTGCTACTCAACTGAGTTGGTAAAGTGCTGCTTCGCACTCTCTGAGGCTCTGGGTTCCATTCCCAGCACTACAAAAACAAAAGAACAGACAAACAAATAAACAACAACAACAAGATGAGAAGGACATGGCAATCCACTCCTGAAGCAATCCACAAGCAAACAGCCATTGAAAGCCCTGTGAGAGTCACTATGAGTCATACTTGATTTGATGGCATCTAACAACAACATGGCTAACACAAAGTACCACAGATTGGGTGGCTTAAACAACATAAATTTGTTGTTGTTGTTGTTGTTAGGTGCCGTCAAGTCGGTATCCGACTCATAGCGACCCTCATAGGGTTTTCAATGGCTGACTGTTTCGGGATTGCTGTGGGAGTGGATTGCCAGGCCCTTCTCTCATTTTCTGAGGTGCTGGGAATTGAACTCAGGTCCTCAAAGACTGCAGCGCAGCGCTCTACCAACTGAGCTAAATCCCAGCCCAACATAAATTTACTTTCTCACAATTCTGGAGGCTAGCTACCCAAGATCAAAGTGTTACCAGATTTGGGTTCTTCTAAGGTCTGTTTTCTTGGCCTGTAGATGATTGTTCTCTCCCTATTATCACATGATTTTCCCTGTGGCTATGTCTGTGTCCAAATTTCTTCATCTTACCAGGAGAGCCATATTGGATTAGGTGCTTAGGGTGCTCTCTATTCTCTCCCTATCCCTTCCTCTATCCCTCACAGGAAAGTAAAATAACTCAATTCAGTCTTTAGTAACATGATCAAGAGAATCTTATGTTAAAGAATATTTTTAAAGGTAAATTATGGCTTGCATGTGAACATATGTCAAAGATTTTATTTAATTCATTAACAAGGACTCAGATGAGGTGCTACAGTTGGCTCAAAGGAGACTCCAAATAGCAGAAAAATACATCAGTCCATCTGGAATGCAGAGTGGAAACTATAAGTTTAAGTAGGCTCTGCCAGACTACAAACATAGATCTAGAATAAATTTGTGGTTTTAATCTGCCTGATTTTTCAAAAACTCAGGTCTTGTATTTCTCAAAATTCAGCAACTTGTGAATCTTTAAAAGAAAAGAAAAAGGTGTGGTGGCATTGATAGAGCTGGATAGGCAGGAAAAAAAAGGAACAGAGGCCTGTGCAGCCAGCCACCACCCAGCCCAACCACTTGCTTCCTAGCCACCTGTAATACAAATATCAATGTAAGCCTACTGTGGGTCAAAGGCTTTGGTCTGGTGGTCAGTGCTTCCCCGTTAGATAATATCCTTTCAAACAGCATACTTCCTAAAAGGAAACAGAATTAAAATCACTCTTCACTTCTACATTCATCCAGGAAGAATAAGACTGTGTGAGACACATATCACTTCCAGCAATCAAAAAGACATTGTTTAATGAATTATGCTCCCTTATCAAGACCTACTGCTGCCTGGCTTTTATAACCTTTTGAAATACCCACCTCTGAGCCCAGTCCTTTAAGACACTGGAAATCCATTAACCTCTTTTGGGCATAGGCTCCAGGTGTAAAATGTTTCTTTCCTCCCCTGAGGGCCCAGTCTTCACTATAAAGGACAATATGATGTTGGCTCTGAGCAGTATAACCCCTTACTACTGCCCGCCTTCATGTCTCGAAGGTGTACTCTCTTTATAATCTATATCTTTAATAAACTTAGTCTATATTCTATGCTATAATTTCTGTGTCCGGGGAGGGGAGTGTAATTGTTGCTGCTGGGAAGAACTTGCCTGCTGCCGGATGTGCTTCCTTCTCTGGACCTGCTTCCGGAGTCTGTTTCTCTCTAAACACCTGTGCTTCACTCAGGACTCCTGCACTGTTTCTTATCCTTTATTTAGTAAACTCAAAACTCAGCTTCAGTTTTCTGTTTCATCCTGAAATTCTTTTGGCGACTGAGACAAGGGCCCCCAACAATTCCCCTGAATGGAGGTCTCAAAAAAGGGAACTCCTCAGGGCAGGTGGTAACATGGGGGTCTAGCACCCCTAATACTGATAGCATGCTTCTGTAATTCCAGTATCTGAGGGGCTGAGGCAAGAGGATGGAGAGTTTGAGGCCAGCCTGTGCTACATAGTGAGACTATCTCAAAAAAAAAAAAAAAAAAAACAAGAAACAAGCAAACGAACATATAAAAGAAAAAAAGAAACCACGCTCACAGGATTTCTACATTAATGTTTTTATGATATCTAAATATAAATGTAAATGTACCTATGGCTCTTAGGTAAATATAAAAATGAAATAAATTATATCGTAAATACAAAAAATAAGACTAGTGAAAATTAAATTTAAAATACCAATTAAGGTCCCATTCTGTGGCACATACCTGTAATATCTGCAACTCTAGAGGCTGAGCATGGGAGTTGTGAGTTCTAGGCTAGAGAGAACCTACAAAACTTAGTGAGACCCTGTCTCAAGATAAAAATAAAAAAGTGCTGGGGGTACAGCTCAGTGGTAGAGCACTTGCCTAGCATGTACAAGACCCTGGGTTCAACCCCTCTAGTACTGAAAAGAAAAGCAGATTGATTAATTAGTTAATTAATTAATTAAGGGGTTGAGGGGATAGCTCAGTGGTAGAGTGCTTGCCTAACAGGCATGAGAACCTAGGTTCAATCTCCAGCACCATAAATAAATAAAAATATCAATTAAATGATAAGCAATGAATCACACAAGCAAAACATCTGCTTTTGAGTTTAATGCTAGAAATTCGTTGCCTCTAAATACCTGAAGCCTTTAAGGACATCATTGGTCATCAGGCACCAATACATATTTCCTACTCTGTAGATTTGAGTGCTGAGTGTTCCATTTTTTTAAAACCTCAGCCTTATCATGTTAATATCTAACCCTTAAGATATAGAAGTATCATCTATAAGAAGTAGATTGTCTACTAAAAAACAGTTCACTTCTTATGATGTTGAATTCCACTTTTCCCCTTACTCTGAGAAGCCCTTGACCCTGGCGTGGGATGTCTAAAGTCAGCCTGGTGAAGCACCATTTGTCTGTTGTGGGGTGGAGCAGACTATGTCCTGGGTTGAGTGCAGCAATTTGAAGGTCTGTCCTCTTGTTCCATTAGAGTTCACATCTGCTAGCCTCTGGGGCATCACACCCAAACCATCTGCTTGATGGGTGTTTGCTGGAGGGATTGGGAGTGGAGGTGAAAGGGACAGAGAAAGGGTGAGTTAGAAAACATTCCCTTGGCCTCACAGGATGTTCATAAGCGTCCAAGTTCAATTGGTACCTGAGATCAAAGAGATGTTTTAAATTGCAGTTCCTGGATCTAAACTAGCTGTGGGTTTAGGACAAAGACTAGAGATTTTCAGATGCCTCTTGGGGGTCTGCAATGCTTTTCAGTATTGGCAGTTTGTAAGTGCCTCTTACATGTGATGTATGTGATGTGGTAACGTGTTGACGGGTATCTGAGAAAAACAATGTGATAGGGATATCATTTAAAATTCTGTTGTTCATTGTTTTGGTAGTTTTCAGATGTTTTTACATTAAAAATCTTTTGGGATTAAAAAGTAAAAACAAATAATGGGTAATATTAGTAAAATGTATTACTGTTAGTTTCAAAATATAAATGTTGTTATATGGCATTCAGGTTTTGTCAAGATAATTATGCATATTTTCTAATTTTGTCATAGTCTTAACTACTTAAAAAGAAAATCAAGTCTTAATTGAGTCAAGGTAATGTAAGGTAACTGTTTGTTTTGTTGTTGTTAGGTGTCATCCAGTTGGTATCTGACTCATAGTGACTGTATGTACAACAGGTGACACACTATTGTCAATGCTTTTCTGCTATTCATATGGTTTTTCAATGGCTGATTGTTTTTGGGAGTGGGTTGCCAGGTCCTTCTCCCAAACCCACAGCACCTGGTGTTCCCAGGCAGTCTCCCATCCAAGCACTAACCAGGCCTAACCTTACTCTTAGCTTCTGAGATCTAATGTGAACAGACACCATAGTGCTACAGCTGCAGACACCTATTTGTTTTAGTCTTTTAAATATTCATTTTATAACTCTATCAGTGATGTAATGTTTTTCTTAATGTTGTTGGATGAACCTTACTAATCCTTTTTTTTTTTCAGTGTCCCCACAGCTGCTGCATCCCAAGACCAGTTCACATTTATGTGGAATGGATAGCAGATGGCCTTTAAAAATATTTCTCCAAGGTTACCCAGACAGTGCAACTATTTGCCATGGGGTGGAGAGCTGAGACCTTGTTTTATTATCATGCCCATCTTTGATAAAAGAGTTTCATTATATAGGTAATATAGTACTGACCTCTGAGTGGCCTACAGATCTGGAGAGGTACCTGGAGAATGTGAAAATGTGCCTAAAGAAGAAAAGATGTTTCCATCTATCTAAACAAAGTGCAGGAGCCAAATAAGGCTGTGAGATTCTTGGGAGTTTGGATAAGTTGCATATGATATCTGAACCATGTGGTTAAAATGGAGAAAAGGGAAAAGTAGCCAATGGGCAGATTTACTGGCAGTATGGATAATAGTGACTCAGGGGAGGTGGCCTATGACAAGTTATTGACAGTTGGACTACATTACTCTGATTTTATGGATAACCCAATGGGAAGAGAAGACTGGCAAGTGTTGGGCTGCCCACTGTGGAGGCACTAGAGGTGGAAGAACATACATAGTAGAATTCAATAGGAGTCAGAGCCCCTGATAGTTTTCCACATACCAACCTATAGCCCATTGAGTGCTCCCAGGAATCAAAAAGCAGAAACCTTTACCAAAATATGGGCTATCTGCCCTCAGGTATCACGAGAGTATGTTCACTGGGTTTGTGTAAAGTCTGGCCATCACAAGCTAAAAGTTTGCTATTGATTTTCTGCATGCTGTCCAAACATGGGAGGCTTGTTCTCAACTACAGCCTCAACAAATAGATGCTATGGTAGGGCAAATTTGTAAATCAAACTCTCCTAGATGAAATTGACAAGTAGGCTATACAGGGTGTACACTTGTCAGTGATGGATACAAATATGCCCTCACCTGTATGGAAACTGCCACAGGCCTCTTATATGCATTCCCATGAGAGCAAGCAATAGGTTAGGACTCACCCAACTCAATGTTATACATGAGTGTCCCCAAAAAATGGCAATGATAAAGACACTCCCAAAAGACAACTGGTTGTTAAAAATCCCAGTGCCAGGAACAGGCTACCTTCCTATGAGTTGTTGATCAGGGACCTCTCACTAAGGGCCCCATGTCATTTTACAGGCTAATTACCAATGTTGCTGGTTACATGCCAAAGCTGGATAATAAGTCCCTACTACAAAGACCACACATGCCCTAATTCCAGGACACAAAGATCAAGCTTGGACTGAGCTGAGTCTCCCTCCCTACTGGCTAGTTTTCATGGTGCTAGAGGGAGCTTTGCAAATGCTAGAGAATTGTCACCAATGTTCCTCCTCAGCTATGGGCCCCGTGTGTTCAAATGCCAGGCAACACATGCCTGCTGGCATGATAGTAACATGGCTGGTATGGTTGTAAACAGTAACTTTCTAAATGGGTTTAAGGCCAGCTCCATAGGAGGAAACTCATGCTTGGTACTATAAACCAGGACGGAAATCTGTGCCTGGGGGGATCACAGGACCCACCAGGGAAGCTACTGTTTGTGTTTTGCTAAAAGAACATGATGTGCTTGTCAAATTTCCTTGTAAATATTTGTGCTTATGCCCATAGATTGGTTGTTGTAGATTATTTGGAGACTAAAAGCAAAATACTAAATAGACGGACTAGTACTGATGCTCTTAACCATTGAAACCTCCACATACAAAACATGGGCTGTTGAGATGCTTATGATATTTTTGTTCATTGGCTTAGATCACTCCATCATAAGTAAAACTGAGAGTTTTTAACTGGACTTTGTGTCACTCCAGGAATGAGTATCTACTGCTTTGATTTCTACTCTTGCTGTGGCATGACGTCCCAATGCTCTGCCCTAAATAGAGAAAAATAATCATATATGTGTGGCAACACCTCTGAGGCTCAGGGAACATTGCAGAAGAGGGGGCGGAAAGAATGTAAGAGCTGGAGGATGGGACGGAATATTATATTGATGTAGAATATTATATTGATGGTTTCTACAGGCTAGACATGGGCTAGATGTGATGTTTGCTATTTTGGCCAGCCTGAAATAGGATCCCCAAAGTGACCTCCAGGGACTTGGCCATGTAACCATAGCAACATAATGGACCCAAACTATACAGCTTGGCTAGGCTTATTATAGTGGTACTAGAGCTACCAATGGGCTGGGATTTAGCTCAGTTGGTAGAGCACCAATCTGCAGTCTCTGAGGTCCCAGGTTTGATTCCCAGCACTGCCAAAATGGGAGAAGGAGGTGACAATCCACTCCCGAGGCAATCCCGACAGTCAGCCATTAAAAACCATATAAGGGTCATTATGAGTACATGACTTGACTGCACCTAACAACAACAAAGCTATCAATATCCCCTCTTAGAGAAAGGGAAAAGGGAGAATCAGAGGACTCTCCCATGGGACCTTCCCCAGAGGTGCCAATCTCTGGTACCTCCTGCCCCAACTATACATAATGTTAGGTTATATAAAAATCTAAAGTTTTAATTTTGTCAATATCATAAATGTAAATGTAAAACTAACAGTCATTGGTCTATTTTTTTGTCCTCTCAAGATTGAGAGGTATGTAAAAAGAAAAAGAGGGGAATTGTAAGAGGCACTTATAAACTGCCTTTACCGAAAAGCTTTGCAGACCCCCAAGGTAATCTGAAAGTCTCCAGCCCTAGTCCTAAACCCACAGCCAGTTTGGTTCTGGGAAACTGTAATTGAGAAACATCTCTTTGGCAAGAGATCACAAAAAAACCCAAAACCCAAAACCAAAAACCAAAAAACAAAAACAACAACAAAAAACATTCTCCAGAGATGACAGAAAGCTCCCTGTAAAAACCTTGCAATACCAGAACTGAAACACTGTTTACTTATGCATAGCTCCTACCCCTGCCTCCAGCTGTTCCCCTATTAAAACCTGAAATTCATGTGAGCTCCCCAAAGATGGACTTGGGGGTCACCTGTTCCTCTTCCCAATGGGCACATTGATTAAATCTCTTTTCTCTGCTTTTATTTGTCTATTTAATTGGTGTATTGGGGATGAGGTGGTGGAGCCTAAATCTGGGAATTGGGGCTTCACCTTAAAATCCATTAACACTCCCACAACTGAGTTCTCTCTTTCTGGGTGCTGGACTGGTATACAGAATAACCATTCTATTTATTTATATTCATGATCCTCAATCCTGGCTGCACATCAGAATCATTTGGGAAATTAAAACATTCTGTGATCAGGTCTCAGCCCTGCAGATTTGGATTTAATTGGTCTGAGGTTGGAGTCCAACCAGTGACATAGGTTGAAAGTCCCCACCCCCAGGTGACTCGATGTACAGAAATATTGAGGGCCACTGATTTGGAGGAAAGGATGATATTTTTCTGCAGCTGCTGAATACTTCTAATCTCAGAAGCTAATGTAAATAAGAACTTCTTAGAATGATAAAGGAAGTGTCAGAATGAATTTTTTAAAAAGTGTAATTCAATAAAGGAAAGAAACAATATCTAGAGTGGGTTTCTCAGCCTCAGTACTGGATGGATGGGGCCTGATATACCACCCTGGCATTTGGTCCTATCTGATCTCAGAAGGTAAGCAGGGTCAGGACTAGTTTGTTCTTGGATGGGAGACCACCTGGGAAATACCAGGTGTTGTAGGCTTGGGTGAAGGACCTGGCAACCCCCTCCTGAAATAATTGGCCATTGAAAACCCCATGAATAGCAGAGACACACTGTCAGTGTCAGATAGTGTTTTGCCCTGTTGTACATAGGGTTGCTATGAGTTAGATGTGGTACCTAACAACAATTCTTTGTTGGGTTTCAGGCTGCCCTGTGCATTGCCACACATTTAGCAGTATCCTTGGCTCCTAGTCCCTAGATGCCAGTGTGGGATCCCTGAAAAAAATAGAGTATTAGGATCCAGTGGCATGTCCCCGAAACACCCCTTCTGTTCCGAAGACTCTTACCAGTCAAGGGGATAATGAAAGCAGGCCAAGTCTGGAACTGACCCCTTCTTGTGCATTTTGGGAAATGGGGCAAACTAGTATTATCTAGAAGAGAACCTACTTCCTGCCCACCCACTAAGTCAGCTATTCCCTGGAATACTGGTCACTCAAGGACAATGCAAGCTAAGCTAGTGATGTCACTGTTTGTGTGGTCTAACCTTTAAGATTCTTCTCTGCAATAATCAAGTGCAGTCAAGGAGTACTAAGGAGACAGCAAGTGCTTTTGGTCCAGCTGTCACCACTGGACGTCCAGAGTAACTCTGTGGAGAGGACAAGTGTTTATGAGACACCAAGAGGGATGGATGTGCTACTTGTCCAACCTGATGCCACCAGACCTTAGCAGTGCCCAGGATGTGCAGTGTTCAACCCTTTCTCCAGATTGCTTCCCTGTCAGCAAGTTTCAACTAGCCATATGTCTTTCACACACTGCCCCATGGTGTTTTCCTTGGTGTCTGGACAACCTACCCCTCGCACAGCTAGGCTGTGGAAGAGGCAGCCAGCAACAGCCAGCCATCCTCATGCTGTGCCCCACATTGTGATGACCAAAAGTGTCTCCAGTCATTGCCAAATGTCCCCCAATGTGTGAAATCTTCTCCCTTTCCTGTTTGAGAATCACTGATACAGACAAATTGGGAGAGTTGGCTTTGTCTCCATCTTCTCTAAGTCTTATCTATCTATCCTAAAATTAATAATCCTAGTAAGTTTGTAAAACACATTTGGAACTGGCAGAGAAGTTATCAGCTTTGCTGAACCACCAGGAAGTCTCTAATGGTATAAACAGCCATCCCCAGGAACACTTTGGAATTAAGGTAGCATGTAAAGTGAAGGTTTGGCTTTTGTCTTTTTAAATGAGGAGTCATGAACCTTTCTGAAGGAACAAAGAGAGCACCTTCTAGGTACCCTCTAGGATACCTCTCTGAGAGGAAACAACCAGAATAAACCAGCCCCAAGGTCACATTGTTTCTGAGGAATGCTCCTGAGATACCAGTCAGCAGTCAGCAGGGAACTTACTCCCCCTTCCCTTTTTCCTCCAAGAAACTGTTCCATCAAGGCCGCAGACAAAGGCTCTATCTGCCCTTTAAATACCCCAGCCCCACTCAGCAGCAGCCACTTCCTCTGATATTGCTGCCTGGGTGATTTCTTTTCCCATCCCTCCTCTTTACTTGCCCTAAATAAACTTGTTCCTCTGCAGGTCAGAGCATTCTAGTGTCTGTGTGCCCCTGCAGCTAGATTCTTCCTCTATCATTTACTATAAATTTTTATCTTCCCTTGGAAAAGATCTTTATCCAAACCTGGTTTTGTTTTAAAAATGCAAACCATAATAAAACTAAGACTTTAAATAAAGTTAAATAAATACAAAATAAGAGTTGACAGAGAAAGAATCCAGCTGCAGAGGCACCTGGACACTAGAACTCTCTGACCTGCCAAGGAACAAGTTTATTTTGGGCAAGTGAAGAGGAGAGATGAGAAAAGAAGTCACCAGCAGCAGTATCAGAAGAGGGAGGGGGTGGTGGCTGCTGCCTGGGCTGAGTGGGGCAAGGGTGTTTATAGGGCAGATAGGGCCTTTGTCTGAAGCCTAGCAGGGAATGTTTCTTGGAGGAAAAGGCGAAGGGGACTGGGATCTCAGAAGCATTCCTCGGGAACATTCTGAACTTGGGGCTGATTTACTCATTTGCTCTCTGAGAAGGACACTAAATGGGGGTTTGCTTTCTCAAAAAGCCACAAGAATTTTTTGAAACAGAAGTATTTCAGAGGTTTGAGAATAATTTGGGTGCAATTTGTTTTGAATTCATTTCTTAAAATATCACTTGTTATTGTTAGGTGCTGTCAAGGCAAATCTGACTCATAGCGAACCTATGTCAGAACAAAATGCTACCCAATTCTGTGCCAGGCACATGATCTTTCTTATGTTTAAGCCCATTGGTGCAGACACGGTGTCAATCCATCTAGTGAAGGGTTTTCCTTTTTTTCGTTAACCTGCCACTCTCCCAAACATGATGTCCTTCTCCAGGGATTGGTCCCTCCTGACAACATGTCCAAAACACATAAGATGCAGTGTAGCCATCCTTGCTTCCAAGCAGCACTCTGATTATACTTCTTGTAGGATGGAGCTGTTGGTTCTTTTGGCAATCCATGGTATATTCAATATTTGTCTCCATCACCATAATTCCAAAGCATCGATTCTTTTCTGGTCTCCCTTATTCAGTGTCCAGTTTGCACAACAATATGATGCAACTGAACATACTATGGCATGAGTCAGGTGCACCTTCATCTTCAATGTGACATTTTTACTTTTCAACACTTTAAAAAGGTCTTCTGCAACAGCTTTTCCCAATGCAATGAGTCTTTTGATTTCTTGACTGCTGCTTCTGCTGGTGTTGATTGTAGAACCAAGTAAAGCAAAATCGTAGACAACTTCAATCTTTTCTCCATTTATCATGAAGTTACTTACTGATCCAGTTGTAACAATTTTTAATTTGTTTGTGTTGAGGTGCAATCCATACTGAAGACTGTGTTCTTTGATCCTCATCCGTAAATATTTCAAATCCTCTTTACTTTCAGACAGCAGAATTGTGTTATCTGCATAACACAGGTTGTTAATGACTCTTCCTTCAATCCTGATGCCACATTCTTCTTCATAAAGTCTAGCTTCTCCAATTATTTGCTCAACATAGAGATTGAAGAGGTACAGTGAAATGATACATCCCCAATGCACACCTTTCTTGACTTTGAACCAGGCAGTGTCTCCTTGTTCTGTTCAAATGACTGCCTCCTGATCCATGTACAGATTCCTCATGAGTACAATTAAGTGCCCTGGTATTCCCATTCTTTGCAGAGTTGTCCATAATTTGTTATGATCCACACAGTCAAATGCCTTTGCATAGTCAATAAAACATAGATATAGATCTTTCTGGTATTTTCTGCTTTTGGCTAATATCCATTGACATCAGCAATGATGTCCCATGTTCTACACACTCTTCTGAATCTGGCTTGATTTTCCAACAGTTCCCTGTCTATATACTGCTGCAGTTGCTTTTGAATTATCTTTAGCAAAATTTTACTTGTATGTGATATTAATAACCTCATTCACCAATTTCTACATTCATTTGGATCCCCTTTCTTGGAAATAGGCACAAATATGGACCTCTTCCAGTCAGTTGGCCAGGTAGTTTTTTTTCCAAATCTCTTGGCATAAACAAGTGAGCCCTTTCAGTGCTGCATCTGTTTGTTGAAACATCTCTATTGGTATTCCATCAATTACTGGAGCCTTGTGTTTCACTAGTTCCTTCAAGGCAGCTTCTACTTCATCCTTCAAGACCACTGGTTCCTGATTATATGCAGCCTCTTGAAATGGTTGGTCATCTACCAATTCTTTTTGGTATAATGATTCTGGGCACTCCTTCCATCTTCTTTTCATGTTTCTGTATTGTTTAATATTTTCCCTGTAGAATCCTTCACTATTGCCACTCAAGCCTTGAATTTTTTCTTCAATTCTCTAAGTTTGAGAAAAGCAGAGCATATGCTTCCCTTTTTGTTTTCTCTCTCCAGCTCTTCACACTTGTCTTTATAACATTTGATTTTGTCTTCTTGAGCTGCCCTTTGGAATTTTCTGTTTACTTCTTTAACTTCATTATGTCTTCCTTTTACTCTAGCTGCTAGATGTTCAAGGGCAAGTTTCAGAGTCTCTTTTGTAACATATAATTTAGTCTTTTCTTTTTTTCTTGTTTTTTAAATAATATTTTGCTTTCCTCATGAATTATGACTTTGATGTCATGCTACAACTCATCAGGCCTCTATCATTAGTGTCTAATGCATCAAACCTTTTCTTGAGGTGGTCTCTGAACTCAGATGGGATATACTCAAGGTCATACCTTGGCTCTCATACACTTGTTCTAGTTTTTTTCAGTTTCAGTTTGAACCTGCATATGAACAGTTGATGGTCTGATCCACAATCAGCACCTGGTCTAATTCTGACTTTTGATATTGAGCTATTCCATAGTCTTTTTCCACAAATGTAGTCAGTTTGGTTCCTGTATGTTCTATCTGGTGAAGTCCATGTGTATAGTCACTGTTTATATTAGTGAGAAATGTATTTGCAATGAAAAGATCATTGGTCTGACAAAATTCTGTCATGAGATCCCCAACACTTCTGTCACCAAGGCCATATTTTCCAACTACTGAAGCTACTTCTTTGCTTCCAACTTTTGCATTCTAGTCACCAGTAATTATCAGTACATCCTGATTGCATGTTTGATCTATTTCAGATTGCAGAAACTGGTAAAGAAAAATCTTCCCTATCTTCATTTGTAGCCTTAGTGGTGGGTATGTAAATTTGAATAATAATCACATTAACTGGCCTTCCTGGTAGGTGTATGGATTTTATTCTATCACTGACAGCATTGTATTTCAGGACAGATCTTGAGATGTCTTTTTTGATGATGAATGCAATCCCGTTTCTCTTTAATCTCTCATTCCTAGCATAGTAGATCATATGATTATCTGACTCAAAATGTCCCATGCAGGCCGGGCATGGTGGCGCATGCCTGTAATCCCAGCAGCTTGGGAGGCAGAGGCAGGAGGATTGCAAGTTTGAGACCAGAGGCAGTCTGCATAACTTAGTGAGACCCTGTCTCAAAAATTAAATAAATAAATAAATAAATAAATAAATAAATAAATAAATAAATGGGCTGGGGGAGCAGCTCAATGTTCCAGCACTCACAAAGCATGCAGGTGAGAGGCCCTGGGTTCAACCCCCAGTACCAAAAAAAAAAAAAAAAAAAGGCCCATGCCAGTCCATTTTAGCTCACTGATGCCTAGAACTTCAATGTTTATGTGTACCATTTCCCTTTTTATGACTTCTAATTTTCCTAGATTCATACTGTGTATATTTCTACTTTCCAATTATCAATGGATGTTTACAGTTATTCTTTCTAGCTTTGAGTTGTGCCATATCAGCAAATGGAGGTCCCTGGGAATTTATTTCACTCCTGTCATTAATGTTGACTCTACTTTGAGGAGGCAATTCTTCTCCAGTTGTCTTTTGAGTGTCTTCCAGCCTGAAGGACTCATTTTCTCACAATATATTTAGCAGTGCTTCTCTGCTACTCATAGGGTTTTCGATGGCTAATTGTTTCAGGAGTGGGTTGCTGGGTCCTTCTCTCTAGTCTATCTTAGTCTGGGAGTTCAGCTGAAACCTGTCCATCATAGGTGGTCCTGATGGTATCTGAAAAACTGGTGGCATAGCATTCAGCATCACACTAACATGCAAGCCCCCACAGCACAACAAACTCACAGACCCCTAAAATGGGAAAAGAACATGGCAGCCCACTCACATAACAATCCAGAAACAATCAGCTTTGAAAATTCTATAAGGTCACTGTCAGTCAGACTTGACTCAACAGCACCTAAAAACAACAAAATATCAATAGATTCATTAAAATCATTCTCTCTCTTCTCTTTTCTCTCTCTCTCTCTCTCTCTCTCTCTCTCTCTCTCTCTCTCTCTCTCTTGCTTTCTCTTTCTCTCTTTCTCCCTCTCTCCTGCCCTCCTTCCCTTATTCCCTCCTTTTTCTCTTTCTCCAACCAAATGAAATAAGCAATCTTTGAGTTCATATCAAAAGGAAAGCCTTGGGGCTTGGAGTATAGTTCAATGGCATAGCATGTGCTTAGCATGCATGTAGCCCTGGGTTACATCCTCAGCACTAAAAAGAATAAGGAAAGAAAAAAGGAAACTCCTTTACAAAAGACTGTCAGTACAGTCGTTCAAATACTACTTTGACAAACTTCAGGGGGACTGTTAAGTCTCCTGATTCCAGAATTACTTGGTTGACATCAGACATGGCAGCAGGTACCATGGCAACAGTGCTTGATTTGAGACACTGCCTGCAGTATTAGAGTTAAATGTACTTTCCTTATAGTGTCCAGGGTTCTATGGATTTATACTAGCCGGAGCTTGGCCACAACTTCTGTGCCAAGCCCTGTGCCTTCTTCACCTGCATTAGCTCATTTAACCTTCACAATGGCCCTTTAGATAGTTACACTTAGGATGTCTATTTTTACAGTTGAGGAATCAGAGGCTGAGCTTGGAGTGTTAACTTTTTCAAGGTTACAATGCTGGAAAGTTGTGTTAAGTGCTCATCTAAGAAGTTCCCAAAATTTTTGGTTCTCGATGATGCCCTTAATGTTTTAGTATTTTTTTTAAAGTGCAAACTGGCCAAAAGGAATACCTAGTAGTTCCATTTATTATAAAGTTAGACCCAAACAACTTTGTAACTATCCTGTCCTAACAACTTAGCAGTGTTATGGAAAGATAATACACATACATTGAAAGAAAAACTGTGTTTAATTTCATCCTTAAATGACCACACTTACTAAGGGCATAGGGGCACCCATGGAGCCTACAAAGCTTCTCATACTTAGGATCAAACTGAAGAGCTCTGCCCTTGCTTCCTGTTCCATATTGAGTTCTGTGTGGTACCTACTTTTAGCACAGCAATTGCTGAAAACTCAATTTTGAAAAGACATGGTATCATCAAAAGGAACTAACATTGAGGCTGTGAATGACTTTGAGTTATTCATTCAGACTGTGTGAAGATGTCAAGTATTGAGTTTTTCTAAAAAATTTGAAAGGTTTGAAGAATTTGGAAATTGTACATCTATCTGTTGCCCCTCCACTACGCTGGGAACCCTTTGGCGGGCAGCCACACTTTTTTTTTTTTTTAAATCCGTATGTACTCACCTCTAGCACAGTGTCTAGCACACAGCAAGGAGCCAGGAGGGGAAAGCAGAGATCTGAAATGTTTCCAATCTTGGCCCCACCTCCGCTCATGAGAGGAAGGTCTAAATTCTTCCTAGTCTCCAAGGCTAACTTTCTTTCCAAAGATGTTGATTTCCCCCTCCTAGGAATCAATTCAAAGTGGTTTCCTAAAGGGCCAAGGAACCAAGAGCCCATTGCCAACACCTGTTTGTGCCAGCAAAGCCAAAGTCAAGCACATTCATCCACACAAAGTCAAACTCTGGTGCCCACATGATCTACACAGCTGTCCCCCAAAGCAGCAGCCCCAACAGCCACATTTGCCTCCAAAGCCCTGATGTAGCTCTTTTAAAGAAATGAGTACAGGAGACGGGCATGGTGGCGCATGCCTGTAATCCCAGTGGCTCAGGAGGTGGAGGCACGAGGATTGCAAGTTCGAGACCAGAGGCAGTTTGCGTCACTTAGCGAGACCCTGTCTCAAAAAAGTAAAAAATGGGCTGGGAGTGTAGCTCAGTAATCCAGCGCTTGCAGAGCATGCAAGTGCAAGACCCTGGGTTCAAACCCCAATACCAAAGAAAAAAAAGAAAAAAAAAAAAAGAAATGAGTACAGGGAGGGAAGTGAGGTAGATGTTGTTCTTAGGTGTCATTGAGATGGGTCTGACTCATACTGACCCTATAGGGTTCTCAATGGCTGACTGTTTCAGGGTTGCTTTGGAAGTGGATTGCAATGTCCTTCTGTTTTATGTGATGCTAGGGATTGAACCTGAAGCCTCAGAGAGTGCAGAGCAGTGCTCTCAGAACTGAGCTAAACTCCAACCCCAGGAGGTGAGGAGGAGTTTGCAATTAGGACAAAGAATGACCTTAACAGGAATGAATGATCTTAATAGCAAATGCTCTTTCATTGGTTTCCTCAACCCTGCCCTGATACAGCAGTAGATTTATTCACTTAGAGATATGGACTTTCAGCTATCTGCTTCCCATTCTAGGGGTGCAACTGAAAGCAACTTACTCCTCTTCGAAATATTCCTCATCTCCCAGCAGCACAGACCTCAACTGATTCTTACATTTGATCTGTCTTTTATTTTCCTTAACATCTTTGATTCTGGGGAGAACAAATTAACAAATATGTCTTTGAGAAACACATGAACCCTTTGCTGAACAGTCCCATCCCTATACACATATAACTACGTGTATGAGAATGGGACACATATTAATTATTTAAAAGAAACAAGTGTTTTGGGTTTGACTTGGTTTGGTTCGGTTTAGTTTGGTTTGGCTTAGTTTTTTTAAAGAAAGCGTCTGACTGTGTAGTAGCCCAGCCTGCCCTCAAAGTTTTGGTCTTCCTGTTTTTGTCTCTTGAGTGTTGAGATTACAGGCCTGCACTACCATGCCCAGCTTAAAGGAAACAAACTTTGAAAAAGTCTACTTATATTAACAGAATCTTATTTTGTATATCAACACCGACCATTTGTATAGCTAGCATTGCTCTGCCTGCTACGGTATATAATTGATCACAGTGTTTCACTCACAGCAGACCTTCTTTATATACTTACACTATGAAAACAATAAACATTAGCTTATAAAAATAGTGGTGGGAAAGCAGGGCATGATAGTGCATGCCTGTAATCACAGAGACTCGGGAGGCAGAGGCAGGAGGATCACAAGTTCGAGACCAGAGGCAGTCTGCGTAATTTAAGGAGACCCTGTCTCAAAAAGTCAAAAATAAATAAATAAATAAATAAATAAATAAATAAATAAATAAAGGCCTGAAGGTTCAGCTCAGTGGTATAGCACTTGCAAAGCATGCAAGTATGAGGTCCTGTGCTCAGCCTCCAGGAACCCCTAAAAAATAGTGGTGGGAGAGATTCTCCTACTCCCCAAATAAATCTCTTTCTTTTCTACAGGTGGAATCAAATTAAAACAAACTTTGGGCACTAACGTAAAAAATACCTAGACATATTTGGCCCATGGTAGGTGTTACATGTTTACTCTGCATAAATTAAAGGGCGGTTGTGGCAGGGTCATTGCTCTGGGTTCACCCCAGTCACTTCTTCCTGGGTACACCTGAAGCGGTTTCTCAGCCTCCCTCTTCTCCAGGGTTCAAGTCATTCCTAGGATTGCAGGGAATGTGCATGGGGCCTGCAGCTTTCTGGGCACCTCCACATTAGGTGTGAGTCAAAGCAAGAGTGGAAATGCTCCCCTCCCTCACTGGAGGGCTACTTGCTGTCGTGGATGGCACAGCCACATGCTATTTTCAACTCAGGGGGAGGTGGAGTGGGTGGACACTAAAGAAAAGGTGACCTTTGCTCTGACCACGCTGACTGCCATCCTCTCATCCTCCCGAGGCAGTCACCCATCCACTGCTGGATAATCAGAGGCCCTGAAATTCTCAGAGGCTTCCTTGCCACTGATACTCTGGCCCTGGTGTGAGTTGCCATGGCAATTTCAACATATCAGAACCACATTATTTGGTATTTTTAAAATCTCTTCAGAAATTTTATGGTTCAAGATATTCAGTGTTGAAATTCTACCAATCCTTACAGCCTCTACAAGGCCAAAAATTTCCATTCCCAATTACACTGACCTGGTGCCCCCAACTGTAGCAGTAGGAGATTCCCTTCACTAATGGCCTGTAGGTGCTATATGAGCAGTGCTCCAGTTGCTGAACTGAAGTTCTTGGTTCTGGGTATGGATTCAGGCAACTAAGTATACCCTGAGCTGAAGAAAGGACACCTTGTCATTAGAAAAATGACATCATCTGATCAGAAGTCAACCACAAAATGTTAGATTTGGAGGGGGTCATAAAGATTTTCTAGTTCAGGCCCCACATTTTGTTGATGAAAAGTGGGCACAGAAAGAGTAAGTGACTTACTGGAAAATTTTGGATTAAAAATTGAGTCTCCTCTAATTTCATTTCTGTGCCTTTTCCACAATATTGTGGTGCCCTTTAATAATAGATAACATGAAATAGAAACAATAGTTAGCATAGAAGAATTTCTCACAAGGCAGAGAAAAAAGTCTTCTTTCCTTTAATTCATTGCTGGAGAGTTACATGTTATTGTTTGGGGCTGGAGGTTTAGGATTATGATCAAGGGTATTCTAGCAATACTAATGAATTCTTTCCTCTTCTAAGGACTGTGCTACAAGTATGTGTAGGGGTAATTCAAGGGAATTGATTTGTTTTTTTAGGTACTTGGAGGTTGAACTCAGGTCCTTGCAGATACTTTGCAAGCGCTGTACCACTGAGCTGCACCCCTAGCCAATTTTTATTTATTTATTTTATCCTGGGACAAGTTACACAGGCTGCCTCCGGCCTCCAACCTGTGATCCTCCTGTCTCTGCCTCCTGAGTTGCTGGGATCATAAACATGAGCCACTGTGCCGACCTGGGAATTGATTTTAAATGATCACTTTACCCAAAGTCTCAAAAATATCAGTTCTAAAAGAGCAAGTCAAGGAAAGCGATATATATATATGTTAATATGAGAAGAAGGCAATCCATAAACTCAGTTCCAAATAGACCAACTCCGAGAATTTGTCAATTCTTTATGGCTTCTGTGGCCCTTTAATGTTGGAGTACCTTGACAGGTAGCACCTACACACAAGGTGATGATACTAGTGATGAAGAAGGAATGTTTCTTGGGCATTTACAGGGTGCTGATCACATAGCTAAAGCTAAAGCTTTTTATATTTATTCCCTCATTTCATTCTTCTCAAGAGACAGGTATTATTGTTATTCCTATTTTACAGATGAGTAAACTGAAGATTAGAGAGGTGTCATGGCAACAAGGAGGTAGATGCATTACCTGTTTTAATGTTCAGAAGGCACTAGATGATATCTACATATGATTTTTCATGTAAATTAGAATCACAACAATTTAGAACTAGAAGCAACCATGCCATCCAATGTCTCCCTTTAACAGATAAAGAAACTGGTTCTTAGAGAAGGGAAGTGGTTTGTTCAAAGTTACATAATTAGCGATGGATCCCAGATTCCCATGCGTCAGAAGAATGCATGGATCTTCCTTGTTTTACTTCAGGTCTGACTGTGTTTTGTCAGCAGGTTTCCAATGTTTTTTTTTTTTTTTTGGTAGTACTGAAGGTTGAACCTAGGGCCTCGAACTTGCATGCTTTGCAAGTGTTGTACCACTGAGCTGCACCCCCAGCCCATTTTTTACTTTTTGAAACAGGGTTTTGCCAAATTACACAGACAGCCTCTGGTCTCCAACTTGCGATCCTCCTGCCTCCACCTCTCCGGTTGTTTGGATTACAGGCATGCGCCACAGCACCAGGCTGGTTTCCAGATTTTTAAGGAGATCCATTTAGCTCTCTGGGAGAAGGACCTGGCAACCCACTCCCAAAAGCCAATCCACCATTAAAAACCTTATGAACATCTCAGAGGCACTGATGATAGTGTTTTGCCTGTTATACATAGGATTGCTATGAGTCGCATACCTACTCGACGGCACCTAACAACAACACCAATAATATTTAGCTCTGGCTTAATACCAATCAGCTACACACAAAAGGGGCAGAACTGTGTAGTGGTCACACATGCTGGCTCCATCAACCATTCGTGGCAATCGGGGCAATACTTTCCTTATCTGTACAGTGGGAATAGCAACTTTCTAGAGTTAATGTGAACATATACAAGGTATGATAAAAAAATACAGTAAGCGTTTAAATTAAAATAAAATTATTACAATAATAGACACATTGCTGTTAATCTCCCTCGAACTACTCCCCATGGCTTTTAACATACTTATCCCATCATTCCTGGCCCTTTCTGTAGCACTTCCGGAAGTTCTCTTTTGTGAATGTCTTTAGTTTCCTCCTCCATCATGACAACATTCCCTGTCACACATCACTACCTAGTACAGCAATTTCTGTCAGATAAAGACGTTACAGTGTGTCCTCATCCACCTTACTCACTGGATCTGGCACTGTGTGACTTCTGGCTCTTCCCCAAAGTCAAAACGAACACGAAAGGTAAATGTTTTGTATTGATGCAGGTCATTGAGACAGCCACGACATTGCAACTAAAGACACTCACGAAAGAGGACTTCCAGAACTGCTTCAGAAAGTAGCAGGAACAATAGGGCAACTGTGTTTGACGCCAGGGAGAGTATTTTTTGAGGGACATTAGTGGCAATGTGTCTTTTACTGTGGTATATTTTTTAAATTTAAACATTCACTGTGGTTTTTTTTATCACATCTCATATGTATATTACTTGGCACAATGAAAGCTCTGCCTAGGCGTAATCTATCTTGTATTATGATCCATTATAAACGTGGGAGGAAGTCGCAACAGAGGTGAGGGAAGTGGGTAGTGTCCCACACTAGGCCAGTATCATTCTGGCGGGGTAGTGAAGCTGGGTGGTCACCAGCCAAGAACTAACTTTTCCTCAGGAAGTGTACACAGCCTCCAGGTTTCTGATTCAATCTCTCACCTTCCCATCCTCTTCAAAGTACACAATTATCAGTACCATTATGATTATTATTTGTCATACCCATCTTTTCAGTTTGCCCTAGTCATGGTGGTGTGGCGGGAAGAAAAGACTATGCAACTCTCCATCTCCCAATCTTCTCTCTGTATCTCTCTGTCTCTGTCTTTGTCTCTGTCTGTGTCTCTGTCTCTGTCTCTGTCTCTCTCTCTCCCCATCCCCCTTCTCTCTGAGACAGGATCTCACTATGTCTCTCAGTCTGGTCTTGAGTACCCGGGCACCAGCAATCCTCCTGCCTCAGCCTCCCAAGTACTGGGACTGCAGGCATGCACCACCACAACAGGCTTATCTCCTATTCTTGATCTTCTAAGAACATTGTGTTCTGAGAAATAGGCTATGTTTTGCACAGAGGGAAAATCTGGGCAGTTTGGGCACCTGTTAGTAGATAAGGAGGGAGAGAAGGAAGGATGGAGTTGGCTGCATCTGTCTCTGTTCTGGACCAGCCCAAGAACTCTGGTAGCCCACAAGAAGGGTCACTTTTGTCTAGTTGATCAGAGGGCTGCCTGTGTGCAATTGTCACGTGAAGCAGGAGTAGCTTTTTGCAGTTTGCCTGCCTGAAAAAGGTGATTTTCTAACTCACAAAGCTGAGTTACTACTAGTAGCTAACAGTAGATTTGTGCTCACCTTTTGTTAATGGCCTGTTTCACTTAAGCCAAAAGGATGGAAGAAAATAGGTTAAATTTATGGTTTGTTTTACTACTTAAGTTATAATCCTCATATATATGAATAACTGCCATTTTCTATCAGAAAAAAATAAATTTCTTTCTTACTTATCATGTATACTCTATGAGGAATGAAATAAAATGGACAATCCCACCAGGCCAAGAACTTTGGAATTTTATTGGAATTTTCCCACCATGAAGGATTTAAAGTGCTCAACATCTAGGAAGAGTTAAGCCAATGCCTTCCATGCTTAATTTGATAAGGTGCTTATTAAAGTTTGGCACCCACCTTTAATCCCAGCAACTCAGGAAACAGAGGTAGAAGCAGGAGAATCACAACTTCGATGCCAGAGGCAGCCTGTGTAATTTAGTGAGACCCTGTCTGAAAACATAAAGAAGTGAAAAATGGGTTGGAGGTAACAGTTCAAAGGTTGAGTGTTTACAAAAAGCATGTGTGAAGCCCAGAGTTCAACTCCCCAGTACCGAAAAAAAAAAGTCCTCTCTATGTTAGCAGGGCAGAAACCTTGTAGAATCCTCCGGTGGACCAGAGGCACAAGCCTGCCAGCAGATTTGAGGGCCAGGGTCTCCCCTGCAACTGCCGACTCAGCTTGTCTCTCAGCCTGCGAGTTCCATGGGGAGAGAATTAGGCAGATCAGAATGGGGAGCTTCCCTGAGAGCACCATGAATTAATCACCAGAGACCCTAAGCACAGAAGCCACCTCTATTTAACATCCACTTCACTTTTGTCATCTTTAATTTGGGTTGAAAACTTCTGAGACGTTGTCAGCACTCCTAAGGAGGCTTTTGGTTTGAAGATACTGCTTGTTCCTAGAAGTTACTATCGATTGCAAAAAAAGAAGAAAAATTTTAAATATCTACTTTTTTTTTCCTAATTCTTTCTATGGCAATTAAGTATCCTACTTCCAGCATTTGCCTTGACTTTTCACTTTCAAAAGTCAGTAATAGGAATAGCTAAAAATCCACTGGGGTTTATATTTTCAAAATGTTTTACATGTTTCAATTGACTTTCAGAGAATTTCATGACCTATGTACAGCCAATGTTATCCTCATAATTTAAAGTGAAGCAACATGATAATGCCAGTGTGGAATTTAGCTCAATTGGTACAGCACTGCTCTGCAGCCTCTGAGGTCCCAAGTTTGATTCCCAGCACCACAAAAGTGGGAGAAAGATGTGGCAATCCACTCCCAAGGCAATCCCGAAACAATCAGCCATTGAAAACCCTATGAGGGTCTCTATGAGTTGGACATGACTCCACCACAGTACCTAACAACAACAAAGATATATTGCCTGTAGCCGTAGCACTCTAGTTTTTGACTAAGGGCTGGGATTTAGCTCTGTTCGTAGAATGCTGCTCTGCAGTCTCTGAGGTCCCAGTTCAATTCCCAACACCAAAATGACAAAAATGGGAGAAGGACATGGCAACCCACTCCCAAGACAATCCCAAAACAAGCAGCCATTGAAAATCCTATACGGGTCATTATGAGTTGGACATGACTCGATGGCAGCTAACAACAACAACAACAACACAACATGATAACAGTTAACTGACTTTCCCAAAGCCACACAGCTGGATAATGATAGAAGAGAGCCTTCTGTCCCATGCAAACCCATTTCTATCACCAGATCTAATAGGCAAAATGGTGAATACAAAGAATTCTGGATATACGTCTTGAAAATACAATTTTTCTGTTGTTGCAAATAAAAAGCTACCATTGGGGTAGAGATGCTAAGCTGTGAGATAATTTATCAGTCCTAATTTAGCTGTTTGTCCTTGGTAATGGTACCTAATACCAACGAGCCTCCATTTTGTATCTGTAATACCTTCTTTTCTAAATAAAAATTATAGGACCATTGTTTTGGATTAAGCTCCTCCATTAGGCCTCAGCAGACCAAGCTAATAATCAAAATGGACTCACTCATGCTCAAAGTCCAAAGTCTCCAAGTTATAACTGCATGGTCTTCCAAGAAACCAGTAGTAGAGAGATTACAAACAACTTTCCCAAATGATCCTTTTTCAATCAGCAAAATAACAAATTTCCTTTTGCTGTAATCCTTACAAAAAGAAGTAACTTGAGGCTAGGAGCAGTGGCACATGCCTTTATTCCCAGCAACTTGGGAGGCGGAGGCGGGAAGATCTCAAGTTCGAGACCAGAGGCAGTCTGTGTAATTTAGTGAAACTCTGTCTCAAAAAGTTTAAAAAAATGGGCTGGGTTTGCAGCTCAGTGGTCCGGCACTTACAAAGCATGCAAGCATGAGGCGCTGGGTTCAACCCCGAGTACCGCAAAAAGAGAGAGAGAGAGAGACAGTAACTTGATATAACCTGAAGTCAACCAATCAGTTATTTTTCTATTGTCCTGCCTCCCTGTTCTGGCCTACAAGCAAAGTAACTTTGAAATAACTGATATTCCCTCCTTTTTTTTTTTTTGCTTCTGCTTTCTTTAGCCCTTTTCTGTCTATAAAATCAATCTCCTGTGCTTGACTTATTGGAACATATATTCTGCTTTGTGGAATGAAGTTGCCTATTCTAAATCTAAAATAAAGCAAATTAAGACATTTAAACTAATTTTTGTGCAACAGAGTCTTATTGTGCAGTCCAGGCTGGCCTCAGATTCCTGCACCTCCTGCCTCTGCCTCTGGAATGTTGGGATTATAGGTATACACCACCACATCCGTCTGTAATTTTGGCTTTTGATGCTGCCTTGCTTAAGGAACATGAAATGACGTGTGAAAAGTATTTTTTTGCATATAGTAAATGCTCATTAGGTATCCATTAAGATTTTCCAATGCTTTCTCTTCTCTCTTTAGGAGCACATCTTTCCATAAGTTTATATTCTATTAAGAAAAATTGTGAGACTTTGCATTGGACAATAAAAAAAGTGAGTAGGTATCTTATCTATCTTAACCATCTGGGCTACTTTCACCACTGGTTGTTTTTGACAAACCTTATTTTATGGTTCTATAGAGATAGATGTAAACTTGTAGAAAACCATTAGTAGAAAAAGGGTAATGGGGTGAAAAAGATCAATGAACAGTAAGTAAGCAGTTTAATGCACACATTAATTTAGAATAGAGAGCTTAGGAGGAGGTGAAGAATTGGGTATCATCAGCCACAGAGGGCTGGGTGAGATGACTCAGAAAAACAAAGCATCTCAGATTGTCCAAGTTACAGGAAACTGCAGGGTCACATTTTTTTTTTTTTTTTTGAAATTTTTAATGTACACCTTAATGTGATTCATTCTGACATGCTTTTCATTGTTACATTTCCATATATGCATTTTGATGTACATTATTCATATAGGTTCCCTCTTACCCTCTTGTATGCTTCCCCCCCACCCTCTCCATCTAAGACTTCTCTATCATTTACTTGGTAATATTTTTCTATATGTCCTTGGGTTCCAGTTCTGTTTAAGATAGAAACTTTTCCTATAGTGAACTTTGTTTTTATTTTGTCAGAACAATTGCATGCATTTTCTAGACCATTTATATGCAGGGTCACATTTTGAAGTCCATGATATAAACTAAGGAGTGGCCAGTAAATGAGAATTTGGGAAAGCATACTGTTGGAAGCTAAGACAAATTTTCAAAAAGGAAAGTGTTAAGAGTTTAGGTAAGATGGGAGGTAAAGAGTTAATCACTGGTTTTGGCAACATTAAGTTTCTCAGTGTATTAGTCTGGGCTCCTCAGAGAAACAGAACTGACAGGGTGTGTGTGTGCATGTATATGTGTGTGTCTATGTATGCATTTGTGTGTGTATGTGTTTGTGTGTATGTGTGTATATGCGTATGTGCATTCATGTGCATGTGTTTGTGTGATGTGTGTTTGTGTGTATGTGTGTATGTGCATGTATGTGTGTGTGTAAAAAGAAAGATTTATTTTAAGGAATTGGCAAATGCAAATGTGGAAGTTGGCAAGCCCCAAATCTGTAGGACAGGCAGGTAGGCTGGAGACGAAGGGAAGAGTTGCAGATCGAGTGCAAAGGTAGCCTCCTGGCAGAATTCCTTCTTCTTCCAAGGAGGGCAGTCTTCTTCTGTGGCCTTCTAGTGATTGGATGAGGCCTGCTCATGTTATGAAGAGCAATCCTAACTTGAGGTCTAATTACCGATTTAAATGTTAATCTCATTGGAAACATACCCTCACCGAAACAATTAGATTGTTTAACCAAACACTGAGGCACGGTGATGTATAAAATTAACTACCAAAGGTGGTAAGTTAAAAAAAAAAGACCTTTCTGTTGATAGTGGAGGTAAGAGCCAGATTGTAAAGAATTGAAGAGCGAAGGGGAAGTGATTAACTATATAACTTGTGGGTCGATGGTCCTCAAATCTTTGCTAAGTTTGAGAATACCTACAAGCTCTGCAAATACCAATTTCCAGGCAGAAATCCATATTAATGAAATCAGAATCTCCATAGCTTAGTTCCAGGCATCAGCATTTTAAAATTTCCTCAGGTGACCTCAATGTCATAAATTCAGAACTACTGAGATGGATCAGTGCTTCTCAATCTTTAAAGTGCACATCAACTTCCTAGGAGGACTGAAGTGGGACTCGGATGCTGTATTTCTTAAAACTTGAGCCCCACATATGCAGGTGATAGAGGTCCACAGACTGTGCTGTGTGTAGTGAAGGTATAAATAACTCTTTTCAGTAAATTCAACTGTGAAAGGTGTAGTGAAATAGGGCAGAACCTAAGGGGGATAGAGGGCCCAAAAATATTATCACTATTATCTTAATGGGCAGTATAAACAGATATACAGTGATAGAAATGGTCTCGGAAAGAGAGATTAACAATGTCTGAGACACGGAGACTTGAAAAAGCAAAGATCTTTAGCAGGCAAGAAAAGTAGAATCCTGAGTACAGGCAGGATGATGGAGTCTTAATGGGCAAGCTCTCAGCATGTACCCAAGTCCAGAGGAAGAGGTGCAGGAGAATACTTCCTGAAAGTGATTCTGCATGGTCAGAGCATAGGAGACATTTGCAGGACAAGGGTGAGCAGAGACTGGAGAAGAAGGCAGGGGCTAAATCTCAAAGAGCCTAGCAGATCATGCAGGAGTTAGGCTTTTTCTAGTATATACTGTTGTTGTTGTTGTTGTTAGGTGCCATCGAGTAGGTATCCGAGTCATAGCGACCCTCATAGGGTTTTCAATGGCTGAGTGCTTCGGGATTGCCTTGGGAGTGGATTGCCAGGCCCTTCTCCCATTTTTCCGGTGCTGGGAATTGAACTCAGGACCTCAGAGACTGCAGCGCAGCACTCCACCAACTGAGCTAAATCCCAGCCCAGTATATACTGGGGAACCACTAAAGGAGTCATCACATAAACTGAGTGTGGGCTGATGCAGGAGCATCATGGGATAGAGGACAGCCTGGGTTACATATTGAGATCCTGCCTCAAAAATAAATAAGTAAGTAAATAAATAAATACCTATCACATAGACCTTGGGCTTAGATTTGCACTTCATTCCAAGATGTGCACTTTATTCAAAGAATGGAGAATATATTAGAAGAAGAAATATGATAGTGGGAACAATAGGATCATTTAAGATACTGTTATAAATATCTGCTTGAGAAATGATAAGTCTAAGCATAGCAGACTCAGAGGAAGTGGGAATAAATGGTGTTGGTAGGTGTAGAATTGTTGAGTTTTAATGAGGAACTCAGTATAAGAGAGAGAATGGCATAGGATGACTATCTTGTGAGAGACCAGATAAATACCAGTAAAAGAAATAAGAAATACACAAAGGAGAACAGATTTGTGAAATGAGACTATCAATCAGTTTCTCACCTCTGGAGGTTGAGGCCATTGCCATCATCCAGTTGTGATGTGCAATTGGTGGTTCTATACCCCCATAATGCTCAGAGGAAAGATCTATGAAATACACATTTTGAAGCCAGTAAAGGTACATAGTTAAAAGTTTGTTTTCAAAATCTTTTAATGATTCTAGAAACTCATTTTGGTCATTCTAGAACGTTTGATTGGTTTTTTTTTTTGTTGTTGTTGTTTGTTTGTTTGTTTGTTTATTTTAGACAGGGTCTCCATATATAGCCTAGGTTTCCCTCAAATTAATGATACCCCTGCCTTAGCCTCCCAAGTCCTGATGTTACAGGTGTGAACCACTGCACCCAGCCCAGAACCTCTACATCATTACCAAAAATGCACAAAATCATGGCGGTGAAGATGAATCATTTTTTTAAATTAGATGTATATTTTTGAGAGGGGTTAAAAAGAGTGACTAGAGAAACAAGTGAGCAGTGAGGCCACTGGAGCTGGAGAACCAGTGGTGATGTGGAACTAAGGAGAACCTCTGAGATGACCAAGTAAAGAGCGTGGGACAGAGAGAAAGTGAGACACAAAGGTAAGGGACTAAAGGGGCATTGTGAGCCACTTCAGGTGGCCAGCTCCTCCCTGGTGCCTAGAGAGTGTGTTGGCAATGTGTGTGTTTCCAGTGGAAGCTGGGCATGACAGACAAAAAAATTGACCTGTAGAGTCCCTGAAGAGGAGCATAGACTGGCAGTGAAGACATATGAACTCATAGAGGTGACTGGAATCTGAACTGAATGAAATCCTACTTTAGAAAGCTGCTGGCAGGCTGAGCACAGCTTCCCTGTATTGTGAATACTTAAGTGCCAAGTCTTTCAGTCAGAGAGGTCTGGCTTCAGATTCTGGCCTCACTAGTTCCTGTGGTTTTGGGTGCAAAATAGAAATAATGATACAGCATTCATTGTGAGAACTATATGAGATAAACCATGTTAATTTCTTTGTACAGTACCTACAAAGTATAGGTGTTGTTGTTGTTAGGTGCTGTCAAGCTGGTGTCCGACTCATAGTGACCCTATGTGCAACAGGTGAAACACTATTGTCAGTGTTTCTCTGCTAGTCATTGATTTTTCAATGGCAGATTGTTTTTTGAGGGTAGGGAGTGGGTTGCTGGGTCCTTTTCCCAAGTGTACAGTACCTGGTATTCCCAGGTGGTCTCCAATTCAAGTACTAACCAGGTCCAACCCCTCTTAGCTTCAGAGATCTGATGGGATTGGACTCCACAGTGTGCAGGCAGAATGTATAGTACCTGCTACTAATAACATGGCAGCGATAGCTATTTCAACTCAAGAAAAATGTCAGTACTTATAGGTAAAAAAAATACCTTTTGGGTTAGAATTGCCTTCATAATGCTAGATAGTTGTACCAAAAAATAACTCAGATATTTAGTTGGCTATAAAAATTGTTTACCCATATATGAGAGAGACACTTATTAGACTGTTGTCAAGAAATACAGGCAGGACAGAGAAAGAAGATAGGAAAATTTTTAAAAATTAATGGACCTTGATGTGGTAACCATGGAAGGGTGCCATTTTGATCTCTCTTGAAAGAAGAACATGCCATCCAACTGCACTAAGGACAGTTAGATGACAACGTTCTGGCTGTGTTCTTCTGAGATCTGCCTTAATTTTCCACCAGAGGCTTCACCCTTCCTGGGCAGCTGCCAGTCAAAGGCTGAGTACAGAAGGAATTACTAAGGGCTTATTATTTCTGATCAAGGTGAGACTCCAATTGTATATCCTTCCCCCACAAAGAATAGAAGAGGAAGGGACAATTCCAGCTCATTTTATGAAGCCAGTATTACTCTGATATGAAAATCAAAGACAATTAAAAAGAAAAGAAAACTGAAGACCAAGGTCCTTTATCTACTTAAGTACAAAAATCCTCAAAAAATAGTTGCAAACCATATCCAGTACTTATTACAATATATAAGAATTATACACCACAACCAAATGGGATTTATTCCCGATATGCAAGACTGAGTCAGTGTTCAAAAATTAGTTAATGTGAGCAGTAGATTTCAAAATAGCTAAAGTGGTAAGTTTGGTATGTGCATTTTGCCAAAACAAGCAAACAAAAAATCAATGCAACTCTTCATGTCAACAGGCTAAAGAAGAAAAATCATATGATCAGAAAAAACATTTGACAAAATTCAACACCCCATTATGATAATAGCTCTCAGAAAACTATAAATGGGGGAACATCTTCAATTTAATAAAGAACTTCTATAAATTATCT
The DNA here is from genome assembly GCA_007922755.1 of Pedetes capensis. NCBI lineage: Eukaryota > Metazoa > Chordata > Mammalia > Rodentia > Pedetidae > Pedetes > Pedetes capensis. The sequence continues at coordinate 123,547 of VMDO01004257.1, forward strand.
ACAGCTAACATCATATTTAATGGTGAAAGAATGAATGTTTTTCTTCTAAGATCAAGAACAAGCTAGAGAAGTCTGCTCTCACTAATATTCAGTCTATTTCTAAAAGCTCTAAAAGTTGCAGTAAGGAAAGAAAAAGAAATAAGCATAGAAAGTATAAAGAAATAAACTATCTTTAATTGAAGAGCATTTTGTTGTCTAAACAGAGAATCACAATGAATCTCTAAATAATCTTCTATGACTAATAGAGCATAGGACACAGGATACAAAACCCCAGTTGCATTTCCATACATTAACAATAAACATATGGAACCAAAAATTAAAAGCACAATACAATTTCCAGTCTCTCTAAGCAAAACTGAGACAGATCAGAGAGATCTAACCCTCTTTATGGGTATTTTGCTAGGGGTTTAGAATTGATAGGTACCCTTAATGTTGTACCCAGCAGCTCAACCTCAGAAAAATACTCTAAGACACAAACAATCAGATGGGGAGCAGAAAAGTTTTAGAGCAACCGGCCGGTTAGCAGCTACTTTCAGTCACGGGAGTGGGCTTTCAGAAAGCGGCATTGACTCACAGTGCTTAGGGGCTTTATAGGGTAGGGGAGGAGAAGCAGAATTACAGAAGCAGAAACTGTTTTTTACAGTCAAGGGGTGGGGGTACAAAGTAATTTTGCATTTCCAGAGTTTAGCCCTTTTCAGGAATTTCCTGAATTTGGCCTTTTACAACATTATCTAGTTACCAGTTATCTAGCATCGCCACATTTTTTCTTAATCCAGCCCTTTGGCAGGCCCAGCCATCTCATGACACAGCTGCCCTTATCAGCTTCTATTAAGGGTTAGTTTCCAGGAACCAGTGTGATTTTGAAGTGACCTAGGCCTGCTATCACATTAGGAATGTCAATTTCATATTAAATCTTTATTGTAAGCACCTTTTGGTGTTTTAAATGGGCAAAACCTGTCAAGAGCAGGCAAATTGGCCACTATATTGACAGCTGACATACCCTTCTCTTGTCCTAGCTGCCTTGGTCAGGGAGGTGTCAACAAAGCAACCTTTTCTTGGCAGCTGGCCAAACTGTCATTATGGTAACCTGGTTGCTTTGAACATTCCACAATTGCTCTAAGGTAACTCCACTCCAGCTGCAAGGAATACTACAACTGTTGCTGCTGCTGAAGTCACAACTTCTGCTTCAGGAGGCCTTGCTCCAGTCATGACTGCTCCAGACAGCTTGCACTGGCTCCAGAAGAATTCACTTCAGCCATGGCAAGCCTCAGTGAACTACAGATGACCTCACCTACAGTTGTGGATGGCCACACTCATCTTGCAGCAATTGTTATTCAGGGCAGTAGAGGAGCACTTCCTGCAGTGACTCAGCAAAAAGTTTGTGATTGACAGAAGAGAGACCATGGACATTCAAGTCTTATGATTGATGCATATATGACAAATACATATGTGAGGCTTGAAGTTAGTGGAACTAGAAGCCATGCACAAACAAAGCTGAGACTGGTGGAACTAGAGCTGTGCACAAGCACATCATGCCCCCCTTCTGGCAATGTAAGAAGGCTCTTGTTTTAGGTCAGCCTGGGAGACTTCTCTCATGTGTATTGCCTTTGATATTGCACCTTGAGACCCCGATAAAAAGATTCTCTTGAATAGCCTTTCATTTCCTATTTATCATTTTTATCATGAGTACAGCAGGTCGAGCTGGTAACACTGACAGTAGACAAAACCCGGAACTTTAGCTCCAAGAACTGGCAACAGCAGCTAGAGAGTAACTACCAAGGCTCTAAGTCCCTGGGACTATTAGGGCTATATGCCCTTGGCTTACTCAGCAGCTACGAGGTGGCTAAAGAGTTCCAGAGAGTGGCTGGGAACAGAGATAGCAGAAACTCTGAAAGACTGTGGAAGAAGAGAGACTGTGAAAAGCTGAATAGAAGAACTGCAGACCCTTGCTGTTGGAAGAGTTCCAGAAAACTGCTGAGGGTTAGGAGCTGAGGGCCCTGACACCCAAAGCTCAGAGCTTTAACTTTAGCTGGCAGTTGTTGGGCTGTTGGCACTCAGACCCTACATCAGTAAGCCTCTGATGAGCATGTAGGACCATAAGTCTCTGACTTTGAAAGCTTAGAGCTACAACCCTCTAGTTCTCAAGACCTAGAGCCATAAGCCTCTGATTGGAAGCCCAGAACAACAAACCTCTGACTTTGAGGATTGGAAGTCATAAGTTTCTGATTCTGAGGGCCTACAGCTATAGACTTGTGGGCTCAAAAGCCCAACCCATAGCCTCTAGAGTCCAGGACTGCCAACACAAAGAGAGCTGCTCCTCATCTATTCATGACTTCCATGTGAAAGGGACCCTCAGACAGCCATTTGAGATAAAAATGAAATATTTAGTTTGTATTCTCTAGAGTTGCGCATAAATAAAATCATACAGTACATATTCTTTTTTGATGAACTTTCACTTGACATAATTATTTTTAGGTACAAAATGTCCCAGTAGTTTGCTGTTTTTTTTGGTTTTTTTTTTTTTTTTTACTGCTGAGTACATACACATTCCACTGTATGTATATATCACAATTTGTTTAGTCATTCATCTGAAGAACATTTGGATCTTTTCTACTTTTGGCTGTCACAAATAAAGCTGCTTTGAACATTTCTCTTCAAGTATTTGTGTAAGATCTTTCATTTCTCTTGAGTAAATGCCTAAGAATGAATATATGTATATGTGTGTATGTATATGCATATTAGTTAAAATAAATGTTTAAGGTAGTCATTCTTTTGATACTCTAAAGTTTTTTGGTCTTTCTATTGGTTTTGATGGTGTCATATAAGAGGACTTTTACTATAATGGTGCTGTTGTTGTTGTTAGGTGCCATCGAGTTGGTGTCCTACTCATAGTGACCCTACGTACAACAGGCAAAACAGTATTGCTAGTGCTTCTCTGCTATTCATAGGATTTTCAATGGCTGACTGTTTTTTGGGAATGGGTTGCTAGGTCCTTCTCTCAAGCCTATGGCACCTGGTGTTCCCAGGTAGTCTCCCATCCAAGTACTAACCAGGTCCAACCCTGCTTAGCTTCTGAGATCTGACGGGATCAGACCCCACAGTGGTACAGCTGCAGGATATAATGGTGTAGAGTTCTATAATTACAAGCTAAGCTGTTATATATCTTGTCTTAGTTAGAGAGATACATTTCCATTAGTTTCCTCAAGTTCCCTACTCTGCTCTGAATGTAGCTTCTAATTTTAAGGCTCTTCAACCTTCTTGCACTCCTGCTCTTTAGGATTTTAAGTTAAGGCTGCACAGAGACTTAGCCTCAGAGACCAACAACTCTGCAAGTACATGAAAATAGTTTTCCACTGCTATAAATAAAAACCTGAAACCTGTCATAGTTGGTTAATATCACCCATGTTAGGAGCCACAGACAGAGAGAAAAGAGGCAAAAACAAAACATCTGTTGCTTTTTATAGAATCCAAGCACATGCCATGAAAACAAATCATCAGTTTTCAGACACATGGAGATTTCAAACACCTTGCCCATAAGATTCAATTTACAAAGTACCACATTCAGTCCTGGTTAGTGTCCGCAACACTCAGTACCAACTAGAGCAGAAGAAAACACAGCAAGAGCTCTTCTCTCTTATCTTCACTAACACCAGCTACCCACAATAGGAAAAGTCTGCATCCCAGACTGGAGCCCTTTGTTCAATGACTCCCTGGAGGAGAAGCAGTGCCCATGCAAGGCTTACAGAGCATTGTCTTCAGCCCATTTCTCAACTCAGCAATTTGTGGAAGTCCAGGAGCAATCAGAACAGGGTGGTCGGCACATTCTGATGGTTAAGGTTGATGCAAAAGCTGCTTCCCAGATAGGCAATTGGATGCTCCAAATCCCCATCCAAAGATGTCTCTACCCTGGACACTCTACCCACCGGCTGTGGATCCTGAAATGGTATGCACTAGACTGGAAACACTCATGCTGAGGTATGGCTTCATCAGTTCTCATATGAGTGTGTACCTGGTCACAATCAGCTATACAGCTCAGTACAACGCATCAATACACTTGGAAATGATATTCACAACAAAAACCGGGGCACATGTGAAGCAGAGGACAAAGAGAAGACATGGATGATAGTTTCCTTATGGGGGGTTCTCAAAAGCCATTCTTAGCCAGGAGCAGTAGTGCACACATGTAATCCCAGGCTTTTAGGAGGCTGAGGCAGAAGGATTGCAAGTTTGAGGCCATCCTGGGCAAAATAGAGAGTTTGAGGCTAGCCTGGGCCACATAATAAAACAAACAAAACAAAACAAAATAAAACAAAGGAAACAAGACCAAAAACCCATTCTTCCCTTCTTTAGTTCTCTTGTGCAGAATGGTGTTCTGGAGACTCTTGTACAGAAAATCCCCCCACTTCTCTTGTGCTCTTTCTCTATCTTTGGCTCTTCTGTTCTCACAGAGCTCTTTATTAAATACCTTAGCCTCTCTGCTAAGACTTAGCCTTTTTTTCTTGCATTTACCAGAGGTTCTCATGTCTAAACATGTTCCATCTTAGAAAAAGAAAGCGTCTATATTCACCTTTACTAGTCTTAGTAGAATAAGGGAAGAATAGGATGAGAAAGCTGAAAACATGCACATATTTATAAATCTGCCCTTTCCTCCCACTCCTATGAACCTTATATTTTGATGTGAATTAAGAAGAAACATCTACACATGACCCACTGGAACATCTGTAAGAGAAAGTGACTTTAAGTTCTTAAGGATTAGGGGACTGTTGCTTCTTAGATCAAGAAGGTGGTTTTGTTTTTTTTTTTTTTGTTTTTTTTTTTTTTTTTGGAAAT